>CM034156.1:209195342-209212842 GCA_019776745.2 Taxus chinensis | reverse complement strand
AAACTAAATAGGTACCGGAATAGGTTCTGATTAATCAAAAACAAGATTTCCATTTTTATCTTATAACAAGTTTACAAGGTTCCAAAATCAGGGTTACATGTTTTACTTACGTTCAGGGAGTAAATCTCCCTCATGTCTGCTCTTAAACAGACCCAGAAGTTCAACTAGATTTTTCACACATTTAGATTTATCAAAACTTTCCTAAACTAGTCTCATTGGATAGGAAATTTCCTCACCTTTCCAACCATATAAAGAAGTCCTCCTAACTCCTTGTAAAACTCAAGTTATGGTTGGGCGGAGTTTTGGGGAAAATTTTTCCCTTAGAGGTCCGCGGGGTTAGGGAGAAAATGCCTTCGTGCCCCCACCACCAACGCCCCCCAAATGCCATGTGTCATCACATGATTGGTGCAGGCTATTGGGTCATGGGAAAAACCATGAAATTTTTCCCAAAACCAAGTTTCAATTTTCCGAAGGAAAATTTTCCTCCGTGCCTCCATGCTTGCCCAAATGGCCACATGGTGCCTTGTGATTGGCCATGGGCCGACAGAGAGAATTTGGATTTTTACCCAAGGGGTTAAATGGTTAAAATAATTACATGGGCCCATGTGCCCATGGGGACATGTGTCATCACTCCATTGGTTGTGGGGGTGCGGGGCTACGGAGAAAAAAAGGAAATTTTTCCAAAGGGGCAAAAGTTTAAAGTTTTCAATTCTTATCCCGCGGACCCTCCCTGTCACATGTCAGCACGTGATTAGTGAGGGGAAGTAGAGTTGCGGGGAATTTTTGAAAATTTTCCAAAGGAAAATTTTTCAAAAATTCTAATTTTTCAATTTGAACCCATGTACCCTCCTTGTCATGTGTCAGCACATGATTGGTTGGGGGCCGCGGGGCTGCGGGGAAAATTGAGAAAATTTTCCCAAAGCAAAATTTTCAAAAAGATAGTGTTTTCAAAATTTCTGCCCCTCCAAGATGCCATGTGGGCATCATCTGATTGGATAAGAGGGTGGCGGGGCAACGTAATTTTCATGAAAATTTTTCCCGCGCTAAAATTTAAAATTTTCTAAGTCATATTAATTCATTTTTGGTTTTGGATGGCCATTTTGAAGTAAAACTTCAAATGGTCATAACTTTTTATTGGGAACTCCATTTTGGGAAAATGAGGACTTTCCGGAAAGCTCTCGGAGTCCTATTTGCATATGGATCATAAATTTTGTAATTTGATAAGGTTTTTGAGGTCAATTTTGAATAAAAAAACTCCAAGGTTTCCACTTCAAAATTGGCAATTTTCAACCTTGCAATTTTTATAAAATTGAACTCTCCACTCAACATGTCAATCAGACATGGGGGATCAAATTATGGAAGAATTGGTATGTTTTAAAGGTGTCAATTTTATCAATTTATTCAAGTTGTGTTTTTTCTCCAACAAGGGATAGAAAAACAACCTAGGAATGGGATTGATTCAAAATTTGAATTGGTTAAATTGTTTTCTCGAGTTTACTTTGTCAATTTGAGTTTGGTGTAGTCTTAGCATAGTAACATATGACATTTTTAAGTTAATTAAGGAGTATAAATGTGATCTGTTCATTTATTCAAATGCACATTACCAGTTTTAACTTTAAAACAATGAGTTCATTCCTCTAAACTGATTTTGTAATTTATCTCCTGAATGTGCATATTGCTCTAATTCAGACAAATACAATGCTCCTTAGATTATACATTCAATATGCAAGATTTATTTCTAGATTAAAAAAAACTCATTTCAAAAGATAAGGCTTATGTCATTTCTTTTATACGTACTCTATTTTCTAAAACAAAATTTGCATAATATAATAGCCATGTGATTTCCAAAACAACAATGCAATTGAGAGAAAGATATATTTCTTTCATTGATTTCAAACAACACATTACAACTTAACTCCTTTCCAGTTGATTGGATTTTCAATTTTCAAATAAAATACAAGTATATCATTTCAATTTCATTTATTTCCAGGTAAAACAGAGAGATATATTTCTTTTTACAATTCTCAAATAAAATACAATTTCCAATAAAAAGGTAAACACTTCTCATCTCTATATCAATTACATTCATCCACTTGAAGTGGGAAGGATTACATTTAAAATTTACAAAAAGGATGACTGTCAAACTGTGAAAACTGATTTTCTCCAAGCTCCAAACAACAACATGCTGATTTCTTCATCTTTTATTCTTTAATCATAACAAGAAAGGGGGAAAAGGCAATGCTCTCCACCCAACCAAGATACCCAATGGAGAAGGAGAAGCCATCTTTCCCCATTGGCCCCCGAGCCCCAACCATATTGGAATGGAACATGATAAAACAACACATGACAACATGGGCTTCTTGCACACACAAGCATACTTTCACAATCGCAAAGAAGCACAAAGCAATGAGGTGTAGTTCTCAACTACAACAAGCAATTTCAATCAAAACAAAGGCTTTATCCAAGCAATCCAAACAAGAGCAAGAGCTATGGAGGTCTCCTTATGCCTCCCAATTTGAATTTGGGCATCCACCAAAAGCAAACCACCAAAATCATATCAATCTCATAAGCCTTATCCCTCCTCAACCCCTCCTTATCCCTCCTCCAAAATTTATCCCTTATACCTTCCCCAAAGTAAGAAATGCAAGAAAAATCTTTTCCTAGGTGGATCCCAAACCAAAATTCCCTCCCAAGAACAAGTGCCAATGGCAAATTCTTTATCCCTCCTCTGATAAACCTCATAATCTTCTCTCTACACCATGCCCTAAGAATTCTACCCATCCATCTCAGAAAGAAAACACACAACACTCAATAATGCATGCAAGTAATTAGGGAAAATAGCAAATAAAGAGAATGAGGGCCTACCTCTCCATTATGGAGATTTATTTTCCAACACAGCAGTCTTTGTTGCACAAAAAACTAGTCCCAAATCAGCAAGAGGAATGCATGCACAAGTAAATCCAACTTCCTTCTTCAAAGCTAGCTCCAACAAGAAGAAGAATGCGACCCAAGGAAGGAAAACAAAGTTTTCAACAATCTCAAATGAGAAGGAAATTTTGATTTTTAAAGGAGAGGATGGAAGAGGATGATGTGGCTTCCAAGTGGGATGCCACATCATTTTTCCTCATCCCAAAAAGTAATCAACATAAAAAACAAATAAATCACAATAAATGTTAAAGACAAACCACCTACAAACTTCAATTAAGCCCATTCTCCAAAAAGGAAAGCATTAAAATTTGTAAGACAAGTGCAATCAACTCTTACACAAAATCATTACAAAACTTAATAAAAAGGGCTAAAACCTACTCCCAAGCCATAAGTATGGTTGGTGGATGATTTTGAGAGGTGTGGGACAAGTTTAACTTGTCCCACTAGCCTCCAATTTAGGTTCCCAAGACCAAATCCGAGTTTCAAAGAGGATGGAGTGTTCGACACTCCAAAATCTACTTTATACAATCTATCATTTCACTTACATAACTCTTACATCCTCTTACACATGCATTAAAGTTTATGACCCCATTTATTTCATGTTTTGACATAAAGATTTGTTTATTTATCCTATGGTTACACATAATATAAATCAAATTTAATTATTAATCAAGACAACAATATTATTTCCTTACATTCCACTTCTCCAATTAATTTAATTAAAATTTAACTATATGACTCTCACATTATACTATCACATTTAAATTAATTAAAGAAAGAACACCTTGCAAATAAAAATACACACAACAATAATAAAAGGGAACATACAAATAGAACACACGTATGCCCCCATGGTCATTGTTGTTGCAAATCAGCAGCATCCCTTGATGCAAATCAAGGTTCTAAGTTGATGTTCAAGGCATCCAGTGTGATTGCACAACATTGAAACCTCTCTCTAAGTGTGGGACTTGCAAGATGAGAGAGGAATCTCCAGATTAGAGGCTGGTTCCTCAAACTCCTCTGATTAGATCTATTATTTGCACAACTGCAGAGGTTCAGATCCTAATTTTATCCTAATTTGCAAGGAGACAGGGATAAGAAATGTAAAAATTGAAACTAAACTGATAAGGGTGATACACCAAAGGAGTGGTGAGCACTTCTTGTTCATGTAAATTGACACAAATCAGAAATTGCAACATAAAACATCATGCACAGGTTGATAAGCTGTAATCAAGGGTTTGAAATGAAGCAAACAACACATACAAAGGACTGAAAGCATTCACAGAGCCTACATTGTGATTTTCAACATCAAAATCCTTGTATTCCAACACCAAAGAGGCAGAAAAACCTATTACAATCCCTGGAAGGTCTGATACTTCCAAAATCACTTGTTGAAGGTGAAAACAGAATCTTGCTGTGTAAAAAGGTGTTCAACCTTTGAAAAATGAGCCAAATCTAGCTTTTACAGTGCATGGGTCGAGCCAAGGAGAGAGAAAACGTGAAAAAACATGGGAGCCATTCTCCATTGACCAAAATGCATTAAAAACAGCATGTAGGTCCTTACAAACCCATGCCCTGACATTTTTGACCATGCTGAAGAAGAATGCGACCCATTTTGCATTAAAATTGGTTGTTGAAACGTCAGTTCTGTCCATGGGCGCGTACCAGAAGCATTTTTTGATTTTCTCCCTCCAAATGAACCAAAATTCAAAATTTACCATGGAATCTTGTAGATAATTTCACCAGCTTTCCATTGATATAAATAATGTGAAAATCTGAGCTCTGGATCGAAAGTTATGGTGATTTGAAGTTTTAGGGCAAAAACAGGCCAAAATCGGATTGGCAGGCAAAAAGTTTGAATTTTTACCCGTTTGGTCTTTGGAACATTTTTCAAAATTTCCCCACGCTCCACCACTCCAGGTGCCACATGGCACGTTTTGATTGGGCGCGGGCCCTTCCTGACCATTTTTTCCTTCGGAAAAATCTAAGCTTGGTGTTTTTTCTGCCCTTGGACACGTGGTAGCTCCTGATTGGCTGGGGCCTTCTAGGGAAAATTTCCCACCAAAACTCCGCTGAGCCATAACTTGAAAAATATGATGGAGTTAGGAGGAAAAATTTACCTTTCTGGAAAGATAAGAAAGATCTCTATCCAATGGTTCCATTTCCAGAAGGTTTTGAGTGCCTGGAAAACCAAAATATTCTGACTGAGGCACAAGAGAAGGAAAGATGTAAAGGAGTTAGCCACAAAATGAGTAGGGGGCACATTTGGATAACAATTTTGGTGACTCAGAGGGGTCATCTACCTACTAGATGAAGTGCACCAGTTGCCTGAAGCCTGTCCATTGGGCATGGAGTCACTTGCATTTCGACAGTTTGTTTGTGATACCCCAACTGACTTAGAATGTTGCAAGGAGGAACATGGAATATCACCTAATGGAAGCAAGGAATGCAAACACATTGTCCAGGGACAGCAAGCTGTGCCAAAGCACTTAGGGAAAGCAAAACTAACCTACAACAAAATAGTGTGCACAAGCACTTGAAGGAATGTAAACCTAAGTCTAATATTTACAAGGTGGAGAATTTCCCTTTAGAAGTCAATGCTTTAGATAGATTCCATTGACTGGAATCTGCAGTTCTTCACCATCCAATGAAGACAATTAGAAAGCATTGACTGTTCTTACACTTTGTGACCATGTATGGGCCACTCCAAATGGCATCAAATTTTGAATGCCTTCCCAGTTTTTCTCTATCTGCATCCCATTTTAACACTAGATCTCCAACTTGGAAAGATCTAATCTTGGCCTTCCTGTCAAAGGTCTTCTTGATCAAAGCTTGATCCTTCTCCATTGCTTTGGATGCCTGATCTTTGATCTCTTAGCAGCTCCATCAACTCAGCATATCTCACCTCCATGGGCTTCAAATTCCAACAACTCGAACTATTTCATGAGTTCCAATGTTGGCAACTCAAGCCTGACATGGGCAAGATTTCCTTCTTTCCATAGACAAGCCTGAATGGAGAGTTACCTGTGCATCTCTTGGGAGTTATCCTATCAGCCCATAAGGCTAATTTCAGTTTGGTATGCCAAGACCTCTGATTCTCATCAAGAGTTCTCCTAATGATCCTCAACAAGTTCTTGTTTGTAGACTTCAGCCTGGCCATTACCTTGAGGGTAATAGTTTGATGAAGTACTTAGGTAGATCCCGTTCTTGACAGCCCACTCAGTCACCTTGGATCCAATGAATACTAATGCATTATCTGAACATTATTGTAGCAGGTATGCCAAATCTGGTTACTATGCCCTCATAGAAGTCTAAGATGCTAGACTCATTTACTTCCTTGAGTGCTACTGCTTCAGTCCACTTGGTGAAGTAGTCTGTGGCTGTCAAAATCCATTTGTGCCCTTGGCTTGAATTGGGATTAATGACTCCAATGAAGTCCAAACCCCATTTTATGAATGGCTGGTCAACTGAAATTGGATGCAATGAAAGGGCAACAAGCCTCTCTTTACCTGTGAAGAATGCACAATTCTTGCACCTTTTGATCCATGCAAAGAAACCACTGAAAATCTTGGGCCAATAATAACTAGCCTTCATGATTTTTAAAGCTGTCACTCTTGGTGCAAAATGACCACCATCTGGTCCACCATGGAACTCTTCCAACACCCTATGAATCTGATTTGTGCTAATGCATCTCAGCAGCATTCCATTCACAGCTTTCTTGAAGAAAACACTGTCCACTATGGCATATGGGATAGCCTGCAATCTGAAGTGTCTTCTTTGGGTTTTGTTCATATTTGGAGGGCATAGGCTTGTTCTTAGGAAATGCATTATACCTTGGCTCCAGCAAGGAGTGGGGACAGCATTATCCTCTTCTTGAGTGCTACCTTGAACATGGATGTCTTGAACTGTCAAAACAACCTCTTCTTTATTGCATACTCCTTTTTGCTTGCCCAGAATCAACTGCTCACACAATCCTTTTCCTTTTACCAACTTGGTGACCTTGATCTCAATGTCATACTCCATGACACGAGTGATCCAACCTACCCTTTTCTCATTCAAATCCTTGTTGAGGAGGAAGTCCTTTACTCCCGCATGAGAGACCAACAACGGAACCTTGTTGTTTAAGACTAGATGCTTGAATTTCTTCAAGCTTCTGATTACTGCAAGTACATGCTTCTTAATAAAATAATATCTCACCTCATAGTCATCTAGGCTTTGGATGAAGAAAGAAATTGGCTGCTCATCATTGTCCTTGTTCTCCTGTATGAAAATGGAAGAAATAGTATCATTACCTCCAAATGCATAGAGGATGAAATCCTTGGAGAAATCTGGGTTGATGAGAGTTGGTGCTTGGGAGATGGCTTCTTTGATTGCTTCAAAACTCTCCTTGCCTTCTACTGTCCACTTGATAGCCATACTTTTCTTTAAAATTTTGGTGATAGGTTTGACAAGGGCTGCAAAATCTAGGACAAACCTCCGAACAAAGTTTATTCTCCCCAAGAAACTCTGAAGGGCCTTCTTGTGGCTTGGCAATGGTAGTGCTCTTATGGCTTCAACCCTCTCTGCATCAATTGCTAATCCTTCTTTGGAGATAATATGGCTAAGGAGCTTTCCTTCATGTGCTAGGAAGATACACATCTTAGGATTAAAAGACACTCCAAATCTCTTGCACCTTTGGAAGACTTGTCTCAAATGAGAGAGGTGGTCTGTTGTATTCTTTGAAAAAATAGTGAT
Organism: Taxus chinensis; assembly: GCA_019776745.2. Taxonomy (NCBI): domain Eukaryota; kingdom Viridiplantae; phylum Streptophyta; class Pinopsida; order Cupressales; family Taxaceae; genus Taxus; species Taxus chinensis. Next base: position 209,205,180 of record CM034156.1, on the reverse strand, counting down.
ATCATCAAGGTATATCAGCACCATGTTGTTAATCAAACCTTTGAACGCCATGTCCATTGCTCTTTGGAAGGTAGCACCAGCGTTGGACAACCCAAATGGCATTTTCCTATATGCAAAAGTTCCCCATTTGGTTGTGAAGGCTGTCTTGAACTGGTCTTCTTCCTTCACCATAATCTAATTGTAGCCTGAGTAGCCATCAACAAGTGAAAACCTCTCGGAGCCAGCCACAACTTGCAAGATTTGCTCCATGGAAGGGAGTGGGTAATGGTCCTTGAGAGATGCTCTATTCAAGTCTCCGAAGTCAACACACAATATGATCTCTCCACTATTCTTTATGATTGGAACCAAGTTGGCAATCCAACTAGAATGCTTGATTGAGAATATGATCCTTGACTCAATCAGCTTGTTCAATTCTTTCCTCATGAGAGGCTCCATGTGTGGATTGACTGGTCTTTGTTTCTGCCTGACAGGCTTAGTATTTGGATCCAATTCAATGGTATGCTGAGCTAAGTTGGAATTAAAACCTTTCAAGTCTTCATAGCTCCAAGCAAACACATCAGGGAACTCTTGACACAGCTGTATGAACTCGTACGTTTCTTGTTCAGTTGTCATCTTTCCAATTTTCAATGGTTTGTTCTCTTCCACCAAGATGGATACTGAATCTTCTCTCTTGACCTGAATGTTCGCTTTCTCTTTCCTAAACTGACCATTAGGATTGAAAATGGACTCCAAAGTGATAAGTCCCTTGAGAAACTTGTTAGTTCTCAGCTGTACCACTTGGTGACCATACTGCTGTTCCCTTTTTCACTGATTTTTAGCTGAGAACTCAGCTTCTTCTTGTAAGAAATGGATGATTTGTTGGTCATTCTCAAACACTTGCCAACTTACATTGTTATCCGGCACTGAAGGCCTCACAATCACATGGATGTTTGGTTGTACCTTATCTTTTTGAATGCTCTCCACAACGTCAAAGGCTGCCCCAACTGCTACAAGCCTGTCAGCAGCTTGGTTCTCTTTCCTAGGAATTGATTTGATGCCAAAACCCTCAAAATCTTCAATGAGGTCCCACACCCTGTTCTTGTAGCACTTGAGTAGATCATTCTTGACAACATGCTTCCCCTTGACCTGGTTGACAATCAAATCACTGTCACCGAAGACTTGCGAGTTCTTTATTCCTCTCTTTATTGTCCAATGCATCCCTTGCACCAAGGCTTCATATTCAGCAGTGTTATTGGAGCATGCAAACTAAAATCTAAAAGCTGAATAGTACTTTACTCCTTGAGGTGAAATAATCATAACTCCACCTCATGCACCTTGTCTACTCCTTGATCCATCAAAAAATAGCTGCCATACCTCATTTTCATCCTTGTGGTTTGGCTTGGTGATGCTAGGAATGGGCTGATCTTCTTGATGTATGCAATAGACCCCTATCTTAGATTCTTCTACTTCTTGATAAGGATCAAAAGCATGCACCTTGTTTGCCCATTCATCAAGAGTTAGATCCGGGATGCTTCCAACCTTGGTGTCAGCTTCATCAGTGCTTGGGTGATCTTCTTGATCAAATGCCGAATAGTTGGCATTGATCTAACTTTGAGTGTAGGGCTCAATGTGGAAGTTTGCAATAGGTTCAGACCTGATTGTAGCTTTGGTTCCATACCTAGTTTTGAATAGCATGTGTGACCAATCAGTAGACAAATATCCTCCAATATTGGTTGTGAAATCTCTTGACAAACATAGGGAAAAGAGTGGTGGAAGGTCTATAACTGATACTGTTATCCAAAATGTGCCCCTTGCTCATTTTGTGGCTAACTCCTCTCATTCTTCCCTCTCATGTGCCTTAGTCACAAAAATTTTCTTTTCAGACACTCAAAACCTTCTAGAAATGGCACCATTGCATAGATCTCTTTCTTAGCTTTCCAGAAAGGTAAAGTTTTCCTCCTAACTCATGTATTTTTCAAGTTATGGCTCGGTGGAGTTTTTGTGTGAAATTTTCCCCTAGAAGGCCCGCAGCTAATCAGAACTCGCCACGTGTCCAGGCCAAAAATATCAAAGCGACCCGATTTGGCCCTGTTTTTCCCTAAAACTTCAAATCGCCATATCTTTCGATCCAAAGCTTGGTTTTTCGCGTTCTTTATATCAATGGAAATCTGGTGAAATTCTCTACAAGATTCTGGGGTCAATTTTGCATTTTGGTGGATTTTGGAGAGATAAAATAAAAAAACACTTCTGGCGCGTGGTCATGAAAAGAAATGATGTTTCAACCACCGATTTTAATGAAGAATGGCTCGCATTCTCTCCCAGCATGGTTAAAAATGTCAAGGAATGGGTCTGTCAGGTCGCCCATGTTGTTTTGATGGCATTTTGGTCAATGGTTGAATCCCTTCCACATTTTCCCACATTTCTCTCTCCTGGGCTCGTCCCTTGCACTGTAAAAGCCAGATTTGGCTCATTTTTCAAAGGGTTGAACATTTTTTGTGTATGGAAAGCTCCCTTTTTCACCTTGGAAGTGATTTAGTGGAATAACAGACCTTTTCTAGAAACTGCAACTATATTTTTACCTTTCAAGTGTTTGAATGCAAGTGATTTTGATGTTAAAATAACAATACAGGCCCTATGATTAGTTTTTATCCTCTGCTGGTGTTGTTTGCCTAATTTCTAACACTTCATTACAACTATCATTTTGTGCATGTTGTTTTTGTTGCATTTTATGAGCTGTGTCAATTTATAGAAGTAAAAAATGCTCACCACTCCTTTGGTGCATCACCTATTAGCATTAGTTTTAGTTCTTTCTTTTTGCATTTTATATCCTTGTCCCTTTGAAATTTAGAGTAGATTTAGGAGTTTAAACCTCTACAATTGTGCAAGTAAAATAGGTGATCAGAGGAGTTGAGGAACTAACCTCTAATCTGGAGATTTCTCTTCCATTTTTGCAAGTCCCACACTTGGGAAGAGGATTCAATGTTGTGCAATCACACTGGATGCTAGTATGATCAAACTAGAAATCTGATCAACATCCAGGGGGTGCTGCTGATTTGCAACAACAGTTTTGGCACGCCCGGTGGGACCTTAGAGGTCTTCCACTTTATCTTTGATAGGTTGGTGTGTTCTTGTTAAAGATCTAGCCTTTTGGAGGCACTTTCAAAAGCACATCTGGTGACTCCATCTGGTAAACAACTCATTCTCTAAGTTGCAAACCTGTTTTCCATTCATTTCCATCCATTCTTCTTTCCATCATTTTCATTCTTTTCCATTCCATGAAGTTGTGCAATCATGACTTCATTTCCATCATGGAATTCACATTTACAACAGCAATATATCACACCTCCAAAATGTTTTACAAATCCTCCAAATCAGCATTTTGATCAAATTCAAAATCAGCATGTCTACCCATATGAGCAGCAATGCCAAAGTCAGTTTGGATATGAAGCATGTCAAGCACAAGGGTATGCTAGTTGTGAGGGAAGTCAAGAAGAAAATGTAGATCTACTGGAACAAATCCAAAAGATGGAGGTAAACATGGTGCAATCCAGGGCTCAAGCACAAATGCAAGCATTTAGAATCGGTTGTAGAGCACCTTGTCCATGGGTGGGACCTTTTCCAAGGCATTACAGCCCTCAAGAGAAGATAGACTTCATGATTGCAACACTACCATTGCTTGCAAAGTGGACTGAAAGAATAAAGGTATATGAGAGGAGTATTCAACAACCTTGTCAACAGGTAAGCACACCATCTCATGCCTTTTCTCTTCCTCATTACTCAAGCAATCATGTCATATCTCAGAATTGTCAAATTCTAAAACTCTCCAGTCAATGCTGCCCCAAGTGTTGAATTCCATTTCTCCATTCCCTAGTCTTCCACCACATCTCAATTCTTCCTGTCCTTTCCTTCCAAACAGTCATCCCCTCCACAAAAGCTAACATACCCTCTCCTCCAAAGAAACAAGAGTTCCTACCTCCTCCACCACCACAAAAAATTACAAAATCAATTGAGTTACAATCCACTTCTCCTCTTGCATTCCCAAATCCATGTTGGGAGGATAAAAATCAGAATTCTAGTCAAGGAAAACAGCAACAAAAAGAAAATCCAAACAAGGATGAAGAAATTTGAAGTCTCAAGAGTTGGGCTCTTAAATTTGGGATGACAAAGATCCCCTTGATGGTTAAGCCTTTAGAAGAGGTTGGAGTTGGAAAATAAGTGGTGGTTAGGACTGAATTTGCTGCAAGAAGAGAAGAGCAAAAAGAAGAAGCAGATCAGCAATCAGTTTGCTCAGAAAGTAGTGTCCATGTTAGCATTCTATTTGAAGAGAATGCTGATTCAATTCAAGTTGCACAATCAGCCATGGAGGAAGAAAGCTCTGAAGAAGATCCTACAGTCCCAACTTGTCCTCTAGAGCAGTAGATCGAAGAGTTTGACTTAACAAACTTCATGCTAGAGGAAGAGTTCTATCAAGAACAAGATTGTCTTCAAGTAGTAGAAGAGGGAGAAGCTGCTCCAAATCCAAAAGAAGAGGAGCACATTCTAGTTGTGGAGGAGAAAATTGCAGATCCAAGGGCTTTGAGCGCAAAGCAGGCTACAAGAGAACCTTCAATTCTTCTTTCTACTTCATCTCTCTCAAGTTCTAGTGCTAAAGAAGAGTTTGATCTTTCAAACTCAATGTTGGAGGATGAAAGAAACCATGATGATCAAGTTACAGATCAAGAGGATACTATGGAGGAAGTTGAGCATTTGCATCAGGACAACAATGAGGTAGTGTATCTATCAGATTTGGAGGACTGTTTTGATGAAGAAGAACCGGTTGAGTTTCCTACCATTCTCTCTTTCATCTTCCACGTTCCAAACACTTGAGCCTACTGTCATGAAGGAGAGCACCCATTTGCAGCAGCCTGCATCTTATAGCAGCTCTTTGGAACCAAGATTGGAAGATTTTAATCTTTCATGTCCTTCATTGGAGGAAGAGAAAGGGCAAAAAGGTTCTACCTTTACTTCTGCACCATCCATTCAAAAGGGTTTACAAGAGAACTCCATTCTTGGAGTTGAAAATCAGGGCAATGGGTATACTCAAAGGACCATACCTTGCCCAATCAAGTATCTAGCTTCATTGGAACCAAAGGAGAAGTCACAATCAGTCATGCTTGCTCCTAAGCATGAGGATGAGCTACAAAGAACCAAGGATCAGCTGTCATACCTCTCCAATCCAAATGCAGAACAACTAAAAGAGGTATTGAATTTGCCTTCACCTGATACCTTGATGATTTGGGTGGAAGACCAGATTCTTGTTGATTTTCCATTCATCTAATCAGCCATGTTCAATGCCAAATCAGTTGCATGGTTGCCAATTTTGAAGAAAGGAAGATATTTTACACAACCAGTTGCAGGGTTTGTTTAGTCCACTTTTGCTTCCAGTTAGAGTAGGATAGGTAGTTTTGCTTTCAGTAAAAGAAGTGCTTGTGCACACTCTGCATGTTCCATTTTGGAGCATGTATGACCCTTTAGTTTTGTACATAGTTTTTGTGGTGCTGGTTTTGCTCTTGCGCAGTCCATTTCAGTGGGTTTCCAAGTGGCTCAGAGAGGAGGTTTTCAAAGTTCAGATCAGTTTGTAGGCTACAACTCATGACTCCATGCCCAATGGATGCTTCAGGCAACTGGTAACTTCATCCAACAGGCAGATGACCCCTCTGAGTCACCAAAATTGTTATCCAAAATGTGCCCCCTGCTCATTTTGTGGCTAACTCCTCTCATTCTTCCCTCTCTTGTGCCTCAGTCACAAAATTTTACTTTTCAGGCACTCAAAACCTTCTGGAAATGGCACCATTGGATAGAGCTCTTTCTCAGCTTTCCAGAAAGGTAAAGTTTTCCTCCTAACTCCATGTATTTTTCAAGTTATGGCTCGGCGGAGTTTTTGTGGGAAATTTTCCCCTAGAAGGCCCGCAGCCAATCAGAACTCGCCACGTGTCCAGGCCAAAAATATCAAAGCGACCCGATTTGGCCCTGTTTTTCCCTAAAACTTCAAATCACCATATCTTTCGATCCAGAGCTCAGTTTTTCACGTTCTTTATATCAATGGAAAGATGGTGAAATTATCTACAAGATTCCGGGGTCAATTTTGCATTTTGGTGGAGTTTGGAGAGAGAAAATCAAAAAACAATTCTGGCGCGTGGTCATGAACAGAAATGATGTTTCAACCACTGATTTTAATGAAGAATGGCTTGCGTTCTCTCCCAGCATTGTTAAAAATGTCAGGGAATGGGTCTGTCAGGTCACCCATGCTGTTTTGATGGCATTTTGTTCAATGGTTGAATCCCTTCTATGTTTTCCCATGTTTCTCTCTCCTGGGCTCATCCCTTGCACTGTAAAAGCCAGATTTGGCTCATTTTTCAAAGGGTTGAACATTTTTTGTGTATGACAAGCTCCCCTTTTCACCTTGGAAGTGATTTAGTGGAATAACAGAACTTTTCTAGAAACTGCAACTGTATTTTTGCCTTTCAGGTGTTTGAATGCAAGTGATTTTGATGTTAAAATAACAATACAGGCCCTGTGATTAGTTTTTATCCTTTGTTGGTGTTGTTTGCCTAATTTCTAACACTTCATTACAACTATCAGTTTGTGCATGTTGTTTTTGTTGCATTTTATGAATTGTGTCAATTTGCAGAAGTAAAAAATGCTCACCACTCCTTTGGTGCATCACGTATTAGCATTAGTTTGAATTCTTTCTTTTTACATTTTCTATCCTTGTCCCTTTGAAATTTAGAGTAGATTTAGGAGTTTAAACCTCTGCAATTGTGCAAGTAAAATAGCTGATCAGAGAAGTTGAGGAACCAGCCTCTAATCTGGAGATTTCTCTTCCATTTTTGCAAGTCCCACACTTGGGAAGAGGATTCAATGTTGTGCAATCACACTAGATGCTAGTATGATCAAACTAGAAATTTGATCAACATCCAGGGGGTGCTGCTGATTTGCAACAACAGATACATCTTGTAAAATAACAACATTTGGACATGCATGCAAGGTAAGACTCAAGTTTCTAATCACCCCAACTATTGTTACTACTGTCCCATCCAATTGCAGTACTCCTTTGGATAAAATTTCAACATTAAACATCAAACAAAGGCTGATAAGCTATTTTCTTGGGCATCACTGAGCTACTTGCCCCGGAATCAATCATGCAATTGTGCACCAATTGGTTTCTAATGATTAATGAGACATAAAAAGGAGGGGGGCTTCAACATTTTACCTTGCTGTCCTCCATGATTCCCTTCAGGGCTGGGCAGCATTTGTGAGCACTTTCTCTTGCATTTGGACTTGCTGATTCAAAGTTGGCCAGTCCTTCATGGCAGCTTATAGAAAATCTCTCTGGCCTGGGATAGATAGGGATTCCCACATTGATATATTTACATTTTTCTTCTTCATCTGATCAATGATACTAAATGGTGATGAAGGATATCTTTGTTGTCCCTTGGTTTACATATTCATCCCTTGCACGTGGGCAGCAACAACTGGTATTTGAGTTGGTGTAAGAGATGTTCTTGGCTGCCCTTGTGCATTTACAACTGGATTTTATTTGCCAACCATTTGTGGAGCCATAAAAGGTTGTGGATTGGTTGGAGCTAATGGCTGTTCTTCACCCAAATTCCTTCTTTTTGAAATTGTGTTGGCTGCAACACCTTGAGAGACTATTTGATTTATGCCACAAAAATCCTCTGCTCTGCCACTTCACAAGTGTGGTGTCATTTGGAGCTGATTGCTGCTGGAATGTTTGAATTGTTGTTGGTTGTTTCCTTGACTTCCCTCACCCTCCACACTCTAGTAGGTGTCACCATTAATGCTTGATTCAAGGCACCGTTGAAACACATAGATTGGTTATGAGGTTCATTGCATGGAAAACACCAATCATACTCCTGAGCAATGTTGTTTTGTGTTGGCACCAATGCCTTAGAGACAAATATAGCATTTGGATTATAGGGCTGAAAAGGTCTGTTGGCAGGAGGCCTTGCTTGATTTAGATTTGTAGCTAGATTGGGTGGTCTATGATGTTGATATGGTTTCCTGTTAGGTTGAGCTTGAGGCTGGAAGGAAGGTCTAAAACTTTGGGCTTGTTGCCTCTTGAGAGTAACCAGGTCATTACCTAAAATTTGCAATTGCTTTATGACTTCTTGAAGTTCATTTGAGGCACTAGAAGATGAAAAACTGAAGCTTTACTTGAATTCTAATTTCTAGGAGTGGGAGAAGGAGCCAAATTAGGTGCTTGATTGGTGTTTGGGCTCTCTAAACTTGGAAACAATGGCATGGGAGGTCTAGGGGCTAGTTTTTTAGCTTGGATCAAACAATTTTCAGCTCTAATGGCAATACTATAAGCAATGGGGATAGTTGTGCCTCCCATGGACTGAATTAACATAGAAATATCAGAATTTAGAGCTTTGAGATAGTAAAGAAAAGCACCTTCTAATGTTGGCCTGACTGCCACTTGAATTCTCTCCCAAGTCCTTTGAAATCTGAAGTTGAAATCAGTCAGCTGCTCATTGGGAGCTCTCTTGATGGTTGTCATCTGCTCCAAAACAGACAAGTTGTCTCCCTTCTCTCCAAATTGCTCATGAAGTGCTACACATAGCTGGTTCCAATTTTGAATAGAACCTGAGGCAAGGCTTCTAAACCATTGCAAAGCCTTCCCCTTGAATGAAGATGCCAGCAATTTGACAACAACTTGAATCTCATTGATTTCATGAATTGCACAAAGGTTGGCAATGTCTTTAACATGATCACCAGGAGTAGTCTGATTCTCTCCAGTGAAGTATGGAATGTTCTTCAAGGCTGTAATTGGAATTAGATTTTGTGCATTGAGAGCAAGTGGGCTGCTGCTAGTGAAATTGACATAGGGGTTGTTTTGTGCCATTCTAGTTGGCCTTAGAACCCTTGTTGATTGAATGAAAGGCCTACCATGTGGAGGAGTTGAGAGAGTTCTATTTGGTGGAGATGGAGACCTTTGGATTGTCCTCCCACTTTGCCTTACTCTTGTAGATAACTGCAGATATTCAAACAACGCCTCTTCTTCTCCAGCTCTTGACCTTGTAGTGATTCTTCTCATGAGTTTTCAGGTCTGCACTGCTAAAACCAGATGATTCTTCTTCCTTGGAGTCGCCAGATGTGCAACTTATAGCTCTTATAAGCAAGAAAATTGTAGCAGATGCACATCATCTTTGCTGTAATGAAAATGAGACCTCTAAGGTCCCACCGGGTGTGCCAAAACTGTTGTTGCAAATCAGCAGCAACCCTAGATGCAATTCAAGATTCTAAGTTGATGTTCAGGGCATCTAGTTTGATTGCACAACATTGAAACCTCTCTCCAAGTGTGGGACTTGCAAGATGAGAGAGAAATATCCAGATTAGAGACTGGTTCCTCAAACTCCTCTAATTAGATCTATATTTGCACAACTGCAAAGGTTCAGATCCTAATTTTATCCTAATTTGCAAGGAGACAGGGATAAGAAATGCAAAAATTGAAACTAAACTGATAAGGGTGATACACCAAAGGAGTGGTGAGCACTTCTTGTTCATGAAAATTGACACAAATTAGAAATTTTAACATAAAACATCGTGCACAGGTTGATAAGCTATAATCAAGGGTTTGAAATGAAGCAAACAACGCATACAAAGGACTGAAAGCATTCACAGAGCCTGCATTGTGATTTTCAACATCAAAATCCTTGTATTCCAACACCAAAGAGGTAGAAAAACCTGTTACAATCCCTGGAAGGTCTGATACTTCCAAAATCACTTGTTGAAGGTGAAAATAGAAGCTTGTTGTGCAAAAATGTGTTCAACCTTTGAAAAATGAGCCAAATCT
>CM034156.1:209137842-209185342 GCA_019776745.2 Taxus chinensis | reverse complement strand
AAGGTAATTTTAACTTGTTCGATTTCCAATTTACATTTTTCCAGCAATTGACAAAAAATGACCAAGAAAAGAATTTGGCTCGATTTTGCAATGTTTAAAACTTTTTTTCTTAAGTGTTTTTTGTCAATTTGAGTTCCTTGATGTCTTAGCATGCTAGATTATATCATTTTCAAGTTCATTATAATGTGCAGGACCGGACTATACATGTTAATTAAATAATTGTCAGTTTCGAATTTACAACAGAGATCCATTTCTAGGAAAATATGTATATCAATTTCATCATTTAAGTGGGGTATTTAATTTCTAAACGTATCTAATACATTTAGTTGTTTATAAAAAAATCATTTCAAAGCTAAATTGTAAAATCTGATTTTTAATTTAATAAATTTCAAATAAGAGACAAGGCAATATAATTCCTTCTTACGTATTTCTTCTTTTCCAACAGAGATCTAACTATCTCTTTTGTCATACAAGGAAACATTAAATTCAATCCAACAATGCATATGAGAGAATATCTTTCATTTCTTTATTGACTTCAATTATAAAACTTTACATCTTTCCATGTTTGAATGCAATGACATATTTCTATTACTTTCTTTCCAATAATATAGAACAAAGTATAAATATCTTTCCCATTTCGAATATACACTTTCATCACCAATTACATACACCTTTACTTCACAAAATACATTTTTCATCCACTTCAAGTGGGAAAGGTTACAATGAAATATGTCTCACAAGGGAATTTCAAAACCTCATTTTCCTTTGCTCCAGAACAACAACATGCAAGCTTCCTTTTTCTTCCAAATTGATCACAAGAAAAGTGGGGGAAAGGCAATGCTCTCGACCCAACCAAGACATCCAATGAAAGGAGAAGTCATCCTTCATCATTGGCCCCCGAGCCCCAACCAAATTACAATAAGAGGTGTGATTCAACCCATGGCAATAACTACTTCCACAACACACAACATTCTTTCAACATGTAGAATTCATTATAAAACACAGTCTACACAAAAATAGTAGTTTAAAACTGTATTTAAAAATATTCAAACAGAACTCGGGCTTGATCCTTGTAAGCCAAGTGAGCAAGGACTATGGGGGAAGCTACTTATGCCTCCCAATGGGAATTGGGCATCCAACAGAACAAACTGCCAAAATAATTCATCACACACACATCCTTATGCTCCCCAAAAATTTCTTGATGCCCCCCACAAAGCAAGAAATGTAAGCTATTTCTTTTCCATGGTGGATCCCAAACCCAAACTCCCTCCATAAATTTATGATTCCAATGGCATTCCCTTATGCCCCCATATGGATTCCCCATAGCCTTCTCCTACACCATTCCTATGGAAGTCTACCCAACCAGCCAACAAATAAAACAAAACATGCACCATTCACACAACACAACAAGAAAATAACAACATAAAAGAAGAATTTAAAATCCTACCTCTCCATGGTAGAATCTGTCTCCAAACAACAAGATTTCAATGCCAAATACACCATCCCAAAATAGCAATACCAAGTATGAAATTATCTCCAATCTCCTCCACAATCCACAAGAGCTCCAAATAGCAAAAATGCGCCCCAAAGAAGTTTACAAAAAGATTCAACAACCATGTTGCCAGGCTAGCATCTTATCCGGGTGAAAAAAATCATGCTTTTCACGTGTTCTACCTTGGGTGCTTAAATTGGCTAAGTCTCAAACCTCCTTTTACGCGTCACGCGAACCATGTGCTTCCTTAACTCTTTCTCCTATGCACTTTTGCCTTGCGCGCCATTCTATAACTGGGATCCCGTGCACCCACACACCTTCGTACTTAATCAATATTCCAGGGGCCCAACAAATTTATGATTCTAGTGGCATTCCCTTATGCCCCCCATATGGATTCCCCATAGCCTTCTCCTACACCATTCCTATGGAAGTCTACCCAACCATCTAACAAATAAAGCAAAACATGCAACACAACAAGAAAATAACAACATAAAAGGAGGATTTAAAATCCTACCTCTCCATGGTAGAATCTATCTCCAAACAACAAGCTTTCAATGCTAAATACACCATCCCAAAATAGCAATACCAAGTATGAAATTATCTCCAATCTCTTCCACAATCCACAAGAGCTCTAAATAGCAAAAATGCACCCCAAAGAAGTTTACAAAAAGATTCAACAACCCAAAACAAGGCAAGAGTTTGAATTATATAGAAGGGGAAAGAGAAGAGGATGATGTGGATCCATGTAGGATGCCACATCACACATCCTCAACTCCAACACAAAGGAAAAAAATTTCATTCTCCTAAGCACAATAAAGAGGTGGGTGAAAATATGAAAATTAAATTACGCGACTGGGCTCCACCATCACCTACCCCTAATCTTGCACATACAATGATGTCCAATCCAGGACATGAGACATATCCACAATATATCTCCTAAGAACTGAAACATGAAACACATCGTGTATGTGAGACAAGCTGGGTGGCAATGCTAGACAATAGGCCAAAGGGCTGATACACTCAAAGATCTCAAAAGGACCAACGAATCTAGGAGCTAACTTGGAACCTTTTCCATAATGGATAGGGCTCTTATGTGGCTTGACATGAAGGAACACCTTCATGCCCACATCGAAACTACGGTCGATCCTATGTTGATCTGGATACTTCTTCTGCTTGTCTTGTGCCTTCTGTAATCTCTACCTGATCAAAACTACATACTGCTCCATGTCTTGTAAAAGAGCTGGTCCAAGAGATACTCTATCCTCTAGCCTATCCCAGCTAAGAGGTGTCATATACTCTCTACCATACAAAGCCTGAAAAGGAGCCATGCCTATGGAACTCTGAAAACTATTATTGTAGGCAAATTCCACTAAGTACAGGTACTCCTCCCATTTAGACTACTGATCCATCACATACATCCTGAGCATGTCCTCTAAAATCTTATTCACCCGCTCAGTTTTTCCATCTGTCTCAGGGTGATATGTTGTGATAAAGTTGATTCTCATCTCGAGAACATACTACATGGTATTCCAAAAATGTGAACTGTACAAAGGATCGCGGTCATAAATGATCTTCTGCAGAATCTCATGTAACCTGACAATCTCATCCAAATATACCTATGCCACTGCTCTAGTTGTATAAGTGGTCTTCACCAGAGAAAACTGAGCCACTTTTGTCAATTTATCAGCCGTGACCATGATGGCGTCGTGGTGATATCTCGACATCGGTAGCCCAATAATGAAATCCATGGAAATGGTATCCCACTTCCATTCTGGTATAGCATGAGGATAAAGAAGGCCAGTTGGATGCTGATGCTTGACCTTAACTCTCTGGTACTCTTAAACATCATGACACAAACTGATTCACATCTCGACGAATTCCTCTCTAATGATACAACTGTTGTAAGGTGGCTTGCATCTTCTTTACCCCGGGATGGGCTGAATAGGGTGCACGATGTGCCTCTACCAAGATTTCCTACCTCAAGCCTCCATCTTTCAGAAAATAAATCTGGCCTCTGTGCCTGAGAAGACCATCTATCTATAAGGAAAAACCATTGAACTTCCCCTCAAGGGGTGTGACTTGATCTCTACTCATATTGCAATGTAGAAGCTGTCAAGAGGAAGTTGCTGAAGAATCCTACTCTACAAATCTATGCTCATTGAGTTGGCCATAGCCACATGTCTTTGTTTACTAAGAGCTTATACTACCACATTTTCCTTCCCCTTCAAATGCTCTATCTCCATATCATACTCACAAATCAACTCCATCCAACGCCACTGATGAGCGTTGATATTGGGCTGTATGAAGAGGTGGTGAAGACTCAAGTGATCTATCCTGAGTGTGAATCTCTAACCAAGAAGAAAATACCTCCATCTAACCAAAGCATGCACAACTGCTGTAAGCTCAAGATCATGATTTAGATAATTGAGCTCATGATCTTCTAGTTTTTGAGACTCAAAAGCCACTACTTTGCCCTCCTGCATCAACACACCTCCAAGCCCTACTAAAGAAGCATCCGTGCAAACAAAGAACTCACCCTGTGGATCTGGTAGTGCAAGAATAGGTGATGTGGTGGGACACTCCTTCAGTGTCATGAAGACCTACTTGCATCTGTCTGACCAAACAAACTTCTTCCCTTTCTACTGAAGGGAAGTGATAGGGTGCGTAATCTGAGAGAAGTCCTGAACAAAATATTTGTAGTAACCTGCTAATCCCATGAAGTTGCACACCTTAGTCACTATAGTGGGTGCTAGCCAATCCATAATGGCCCTAATCTTGGAATGATCGACTATGATACCTTCCCCAGAAATGATATGTCCCAAGTACTACACCTCGGTCTGAAAGAAAAAAAAATTCTCCAAGTTCCCGTAAAGATGTTGCTCCTGAAGACACTGAAGAACCTGACGAAGGTGCCCCTTGTGCTCCTCACGTGTACATGAGTATATAAAAATATCATCTAGGAAGATGAGCACGAAGCGATCTAAGAAGGTCCTGAATACCCCATTCATCAAACTCATGAACACTACGAGGGCATTAGTTAAACCAAAAGGCACCAATGTGAACTCATAGTGCCCATATATCGTGTGGAAGGCGGTCTTATGAATGTGCACCTCTGAAATCCTCAGCTGATGGTACCTTGACTTCAGATCAATCTTAGAGATAACTATGGCTCTCTTCATTTGATCAAATAATTCTCATCAATATGAGGAAGAGGATAATGATTCTTGATTATTACCTTGTTCAGCTAGCGGTAATCAATACACAACCACAAGGATCCATCTTTCTTCTTCATGAAGATCACCGGTGCACCCCAAGGGGATACGCTAGGACAGATAAGGCCTTTCTCCAAAAGGCCCTCAAGCTGTAACTTGAGCTCACAGAGCTCTGGGGTGATCATCTGATAAGGTGCCCGTGAGATAGGCTCTGCTCTTGGAACTAGATCTATATGAAAATCAATCTCACATGGGGGTGATAACCCTAATTTATCCCCTAGAAAGACATTAGAAAACTCTCTCAAAATGGGATGATCATCTAGCGATGTTCCACTAGACCCATCCTCTAATTTATCACTGACTGTAATAGCATACATTTGACAACCCCATTGCACACACCGCTTGAGTTGCATAGCGGAGATGGTGCAAATAGAAATGGGTCTCCTGACCCCTGAAATCACCAACTCAACTCCCAAATCATCTACACAAGATATAGTCTTGTGATGACAATCCATCCTAGCCCTGTGTGTAGATAACCAATCCATACCTAAAATGACTCCATATGATCCCAAAGGAAGGATATGGAGATCTGAGGTAGAGGTGAAAGATCCCAAATCCACTACACACTCCTTAACTAAGGAGTCTATAGAGATCTTGGATCTAGAAACCATCTCGACATCCCAACTATGACCCTACCTAACTATCACCAGCCTGCATCGCTCTACTAAAAATGGTGCAATGAAAGAATCAAAAGAACCGGAATCAAACAATACAGAGGTTGGAATACCTCCAATGCTACATGTGGTCTCAATGACTGTACTCTGATGCTCTGCCTGATAGTTCTCGACTGCTGCATAAATCATGTGGTTGTGTCCCATGTTACCGACTATAAGCTAGGAGATTGGTGTCTTACCCTTGTTTTAGGGTTCTGTGGGTAGTCTCTCCAAAAGTGTCCAGTAACTCCACATCCAAAACATCCTCCTGATCCTCCCTAATGAGTAGCACCTCCAGTAGGTGCCCTAGAAGTCTGTGGCATGGATCCTAATGATCTGACTACGGTCTGTTGAGGTCTCTACTGGTGAGCTCTCGCTGACTGAGCTCTAGGTCCACCTTGTGTCCTGATGGGACCCCTAGGAGGAGGCCCCATACTCTGTCATCTCTATGCATCAGCTCTCTATGGAGGTCTATGAGGTGGGCGGGACTGTTGATGCTACTGTGGTCTAAATGACGACTGTGTTATACCCTGGCCACCACGAGGAATGGGTACTGACCACCTCGATCTACTATCTTGCATCTACTGTATGCGGCTTTGGACTCAGTCTCTAGCATGTTGTATCTTTCCCCAAGTATCCTCTTTTATATAGGCCTTCTCGAAGGCCTCAGCTAATGTCTATGGGAAATGGATCCGCACTGCACCTCCAATGTCTAGATTATGGCCCCAGATGAACCTATGATTATACACCTACTCATCCTAAATATACTCAACATACTGGAGTAGGTCCAGAAATCTACTCTCATACTCTACTACTGAAAGAGATGTATATCGGAGGTCATGAAACTCATCTATCCGTTACTGTATGAACCTTCGTGACAAATATCTACTCCTAAATCTCTCCTCAAATAGCTCTCAAGTCATTGTCTCCAAATCTACATGGAGCCTCTTCTCCTCTATCCTCCACCATACTCCAGCTCCATCCCTCAGTAGATGGATCGTAACACGAGCTTTCATGTTGATAGAACGAGGAAAAATCTTGAAGCAACCACTCAATCTCACTAGCTAGGCCTCTTCCTGAAATCCACCTATGTCACCTGAGTAATGTGAGGGCTAAAGCTTCATAATCTCCCTGATGTGATTTGCAGCTCTGGTCTGACAGCCTCTAGGTCTCTCTGCATGCTCATCCCTAAGCCTAGGGCTCCGAGACCTCTCTCTATGCTTTAGAACTCTATCACCCTATCCCCTCAATGGTGAATCTACTCTGGTTGACTCCGCATGAGAGTTCTCTCCTCTATGCTTCTCACTGGGTCGAGGAGATACCTGACCCTCAATGGAAGGGGCTCTATCATGACTAGCTGCATGTCCTCCTCCTAATCCTCTACATAGAGCAACATTAACATCCTGAAGAGTCTACAAAATCTAGGGTAGGATGGCTACTACACCTTGATCTGGTGGTGGTGGCGGTGGTGGTAATTCTGAGTCTTTGTGAAAGTTTCTCTCACTCTGTCTGCACCTCCTACATAGATCAAAGCGAGAGTTAGTTTATTTTGCTAAGTTTTACACAACTTCCATGCTTATTAAATTATATAAATTTTAACTAAGTTATTTTCTAGATTTAAAAGTGTGCTAGGTTTAAGTTTTCATGTCTCAAGTTTTCTAGTGTGCCCAATGGTCCAAGCCTTTGAACCAATGCTCTGATACCAAAGTGTGATGCCCATTTAAAAAAACCTAGTTGAGACCCAAGAACAACCTAGGGTTAGTTAGAAAATTATGGAATAATTTTTTTTATTAGAAGTATCTACAACTAAGTTGCAATACAATAGTTACCACTAATAGGTTCCAGAACAAATCAAATTCACTAGAGCATGCTTTTCCTTTAACAACAATTATCAAACTCACAAGGTCCTAAACTTAGGGTTAGAAGTTCCAGTTAGGTTCAGGGAGTAATTTATCCCCATACCCACTCTCTAACAGGCTCAGATTTTGAACTTGATTTTTCTCACACTTAACATATTCAAATTTTCCCTAAATCTTTTCCATTGGATAGGAATTTTTCTCACCTTTCCAACAATATAAAGAAGTCCTCCTAACTCCTTGTAGAACTCCAAATATGGACAAGTGGACTTTAGGGGTCAAATTTTCCCCCAAGGAGACACGTGTTGAGCGGGGAAGAAGAGCAATTTTTGGGTTGGTGGGTCACAGGGCTGTGTTTGAAATTTTTCTTACATGGGAGAAAATTCTGATTTGCACCTGTGCCTTTGCTATGCCTCCAAGGACACGTGTTGGCTCCAAGCTCAAGCGGGGATAGTTGGAAAATATCGCCAAAGGGAGGGGAAGGTTCCAATTGATGCCCACGCATCCGCGAGTCCACGAGGGACACGTGGCGCTCAACCAAACAATGCAGGAAGGAAGGAAGGAAGGGTGGCGTGGCAGGAGAGTTTGGAGAATTTTGTTGGAGGAGGGAGAAGGGAAAGGTTTGACGCGTGGGTCCATGTGTCCGCAGGGAATAACGCCGAGGTGAGGGCCGGAGTGCGGGTGCCACGGGGTTTTTAAAAAAAAAATCCAAAGGCCAGGGTTATGCCCCCTCCACCAACACCCCATGCTGCCACATGGCAACCTGTGATAGGCCGTGGATCAACGGGGAAGAAGGGAAAATTTTTCCCAAAATGTTTCAAGGCCCCAAAGGCAAAAAAAATTCCGCACCTTCGCCGCTGCGCCATGAGGACACATGGTAGCCTCTTATTGGCTACGGGCAGCGGAGGAAATTTCAGAATTTTTGCCCAATAATTTTAAAAAAAAATTCTAAGGGTATTGTAGTCAATTTTACTCCTATTATAAAAGGAAGAAATCCCATGCACATCGGCCTATCACCCAGTAGAAGCTGAGTGCTCACCCGAGGCACGCACGGGTACCAAGTCTCTCTTTTATGTGAGTTTAGTGGGAAGCATCATCTATGATCAGTGTAAGATCTTTTATAAGATAAGTTTAAACAAGAACCATAGGGCTCAGAATGGCCTCTAGATCCTCATAGTCACTCCAAACCGAGTGTTTTAACAGAGTCCATAACATATATTATAATAGAAAGAATTGTACAAGCATTCATACATAGCATGAAAGGAAAGAGAACTCATATGATAGAAATATACATTAAAACCACTGATATCCATGTCTAGTTATAAAAGGTAACCTCATTATATTCATTGATTCAGTACAAAGAGTCACAGAGGGAAGAACAGAGTCATGCATATCACTGGAATTGTATAACTATGCCAAAAGAAAAAGAAATTATAACTCTAGGCCTAGTGCATTCTCTTCTAAATCAAAGATCCACTCGCAATAACTGTGTAGAGCTTCGCCCATGTTATCTCTCAAGCTTGCTATGCATAACAAGCTATTTCTCTCGATGAATTCCCCCTATAGCTCCAGGTGTGTCTATATCATTGTCTCTCTATCGGTATATCCTCTATTCCACAGAAACTTGTATTTATAACTTTCCCGGGCTGCCAACTCACCTTCCTGCACCCTTAGATCAATCGCCAAGTGTCGAATGTGGTCCTTCATGCGAGTATGTTCCTTTACGCCTAAGCTCTCCACTCCATCTCATGATGATCTTCTAGAAGATTCTATCGCAGGAATCCTCCTTCCTAGGCCAACCTGTTGCCAGGCTAGCATCTTATCCATGCACAACCGATCATGCTTTTCACGTGTTATGCCTTGAGTTCTTAAATTAGCTAAGTCCCAAGCCTCCTTTTATGCATCACGTGAGCCATGTGCTTCCTTAAATATTTCTCTTGCATGCTTTTACCTTGTGCGCCATTCTATAACTAGAATCCCACGTGCCCATGCACCTTCATTCTTGGTCAATATTCCAAGGGCCCAACATCACCCCACACTACGCTTGTTCTCCATCCTCATAAACACTCTACTTAACCAAGATGCACACTGCCTTACAGAACCAAGATGTAGTTTTAAGCTTTACATAATGAATAAGGAATGAAATAAATGGGGAACGAATGAAGAATGTGGGGGGACATCAATTCAATAGGCTGGGAAAGTCCTTCCATAAATCTACCTCCAGCTTATTCCATGTATCAACCTCGTTCTACGCCTTCTGACAGAGGTCGCAGGATAGGATGTTTACCTCATTAAAACTTAGGTCAATCCCTTGGGTGCCCAAAGTGTCAACAATCTTTTCCATCTCCTTACCCAGGTCTTCAAGTGTGTCCATCCTTCTGGTGATATGAGGGTATAGTTCCTTTAGTCATGTTTTGATTGAGCCCCTTAGTGCCTCAATCTCCTCAGATCTTCTTTCTACTTCCGTCAAGACTTTATCCCTCTCCGCCCTGTTTCCTTTATTCTTCTCCTAGAAATCTTTCAGCTCTACTTCATGGGTAGCAACCAAGGCGCTTGCCACCTTATCCATATCATGCATTTGTCATATGTGGCCTAAATAGATTGGGAAGCAATCTTTACATCTGTGAGCACCTTGTTATACTCAGCAATGAGCACTACCACCTTTAGCTTGTCTTCTTCCTTTAAGCGCATTGCTACTTCCTCCATAGACTCTAGGGCCAAATGTCGTCTCTACATGGTGAGGACATGTGTTAAGTATTCTAAGCATTCCAAAGTTGATTTGTACCTCTGAGGGATTGGCGCTAGGTCTGGGTGCTTCAATATGATGGCGCTCTTGATCGACTCTATCTTCTTGTAGACTTCTTGCACCTTCTTCTTCTCATCCTTGAGCTCATGCCTCAGCTACGCGCTAATCAACTCCTCTTGCTTCAAGTTTCTATCCATCTCAGTCAACTCCTCTTCCTCTTGGCCAACTTCCCCTCTAGATCCCTTATGTTGTCATTTCACACAAATAGCCTTGCCTCTGTCTCAACTGTGACCTTATTAAGAGCATTGCATACTTGCTCGTCTGAGAGCTCCTAAGCATTCACTAAGGGGTTGTCTCCCTTAGATTATGGAAACATGATGAGCACTTTCTGGTAGACTTCAAAGTCTAGCTCATCAATGTGGGACTCAAATGCCCAAGAAAGCATCTTCTTGGTCCTGGGGTATGCACCCTCCTTTTTAAACGACCCCATGAATATAAGCCTTTCAGTGGGTATAATGCTCTGGAACCATGTGCATAACACCTTCCTTGGGTCATCTATGTATCTCATTACAGGCCTTTTCTCTACATCAAGAGTCCTCCATGAGCGTGCACTTTTCAGAAAACTTACAGTTAGGCTAGGACCTCCTCCCATGTTGGCCTGCTTCCTCTCACTATCTTCCTCTTTTCCTTCCTCTAGTACTATATCAGTGTTGTGCTCCAATTCTTGATCAACTAAGGCCTTGAGCATTTTATTTTCCTCTCTCTCTGCCACTTCGATGATCTGCTCCTTTCTATAGCTTATGGGTTCCTACTTCTCTGCACTATCCTCCTCAATATTTCCCATGTCTTAGGCACCTTCCTCACCCTATGTACTCGTTCACCACATGAAAATGAATTCCTATTTATCCTCTCCACTCTCTTCTCCAAAGTTGTATACTTCTAGGACATGTGGCTCCTGGTCCCTTTCAGGTTCGTCCTCCCCGCTGTCACCTTCTCCACTCTCATCCTCTCTTCTGCCCAAGTGTTTCTCCAAGCTGTCGGTATCCTCCAAGTCAGCTTCTTCTTCTATCCTCTACTTTTTTTGAGAGGTGGCTTCTTGATAGGGGAATCAGATTCTTCCTCTTCCTCGGGGGACTTCTCCTTGGTGAGGGGTTGGTTAGGTGCTTCTTCCTTTGGTGTCTTCTCTTTTGTCGGGGACTTCTTTCTACGCAAGTAAGTACTGGGCTTGGTGCTTTTTGATGGCATGCTCACTATCTAAGTAGTCTTCACACTTGGTGCTTCTCCTTCTCTTCCCCTCTTCTTGGGCACGAGCCTCTTCCTACCCATGGGATCTTTAGGTATGGAGAATGAGGTCTCCATACCTAAAAATGTCTCATTCTCTAGATAGGTATGGAGACCTCATTCTCCAGATACCTATGGCACCGCGGATCCTCCTGCAATGGGCAACGTTATTGGCCTTGTCATATGTATCTCATGTGATACATATCTCTCTATGTATGCGCACTTGCCTCCAGGGTAGTTAAACTTCTTGCACATTTCTCTGTGTTCTCAGTCTAGACTACCCAGCTCTAACCTCATCTTTTTGGACTCCACGAATCTATTTACTCCTGCTTAAAAGTATTGAGCTGTGAACGCGAGGCTCCAAGACTCATCTACTAGTCTGAACCTGCCCAGGAAGAAGTGTTGGTACACCGTAAATTCGGCTTCTCCTTCAGTTACTACTAGAAGTTGCTAAGGAATCCTCCATTCTACCCCAAATGCGCTCCTCAGGCACGTGTACCACTTCTCCAGGTGCACCTTGTGGGGTGCTGACATTGTGTCACACACATAATTTTCAAACCTCTTCATAGGTGAAGGGTCCTAGACAGGGTATTCCCATACAAACTTGTGTGACGCATCCGGTACTCCAATCTTCAAAAACACTATAGTTAACAAGATGTTTCCGAAGAGGATTATGTCCCCCTCCTTCATGCAACTGACAATTTCCTTCACGATGTACGCAAGAAAGTTATAGATGGCTCCCTCTGCAATTTTCCTTTAGACATGTAACCAAGGCTTGTTGACTTGAGTCCATCTCTCCTGGCCATTCGGCTTTGTCACTAGATGTGTGAAAATCCTCATTACTGGGTCCTTGATGTCTGAGATGTCATAGTATCTTGACCCTTTCTTACATGCCTATTCAGTAATGGTTTCCTGAATTGACTCCTTGTCGCTTAGGTCATCATCTAGGCTGACTCCTTGGCATTTGAGGCCCATGAATTGTGAGATGAGTTGAGGAGTAATGCACATCTTATGCCCTGCAAAATGGAAGTAATCCTTATTTACTCATGACATCAGCCATTGATATAGGCACTCTGGCTTTCAAAAATAGGGCAACTCATAGAGTTATAGCAATCATGCCTTCTCCATCTTGACCTTTCCATCATCATTGTAAATGGGAAACCCTTCTGGTGTCTATTTATTTGGGGGGCACACTAACTCCAGTGCCATCTCCTTCTCGATCATGCTCATTTGATGGTTATAGTCACTCATAGGCACATTCCTCAGGTGAGACTCCCATTCTTTAACCATCATTACCCCATCGGGGTATTGCATCTCTATATACCACTCTTCATTCATACTTGTCTCGGGATCTTGTTGTTTGGCCTTACCCTTTCCCTTTCCTTTCTTTGGTGCCATTGTCTACTTCCTCTTATCCCTTCACTTACTCCTTGTCACTTTACTTTTCAACTTCCTCCAGTCTCAAATCTCAATTCTGTGAAGAAACTCACTTTTCTTGTGCCCTAGCTTCACAAAACCCTAACTTGGGATAATACTTCCATGAAACGGTGTCTCCTCCCAATCCATCTAACGCCCATGAAATCCCTTCTAGTTTGCAAATTCAAACTTAGCTGTCCACACCTTACCCTTGCAAATTCGTCTTCACATGATCAAATTTTGGAAGCCCTAGTTTGCCACAAATGCACAATTGCTTCTCTCTATTCGCAAAGTGAAAATGAAAGTGCCTAAACCCCTTATCTATAGGCTTTCCCTTTTTTTATCATTAAATGTTACTTCACCTACCACTGTACCTTTCTCATTTAATGTAGATTTTTTCAAACAAATTCTATCTTCAGCGCCTTCACTTACGTGCCCAACCCTGCATGAAAACTCTTCCAACCTTCTGGCATGTAACCAATCAAACTTGACAGGAGACTCTTGCGTGCGTGTAACCCATGCTGAAGGAACATCTTTTGTCCTAATCCTTGCTCTCGCCTACCTCGTGTTATTTTCAAATGTGTTTTCTCCTTCTCGGTACGTGGGATCTACAAGTAGCTTTACCCTGGCACCAACCGTTATTTTACCTTCTCTTTACACACCTCTTTCAACCTGGCCATTGAACAAGGCTTTTTAACACAACTTCCTTGGTACTTAAATCACACGCTTCTTCACTTTTCTCCACCCCACACTTAAATGATGTGTGGTCCTCTGCGCACTCACAAATTCTCCAAAAATAACAATAAGGTTACCTATGCCCAAGGTGCAAAACAAAACAACAACGCGAAAGGGAAACACAAAAAAGGGAAAATGCATAAAGGAAACTTCTAAAATAACTGGAAAAACTACCTTATTTACAAACACCAAGAAGACTTATTTATAGTAGGGCTTTAGCCTACTACCATTAAAGTGTCCAGGTAACTTCATTCCATCTAGCACTTGTAACTAGAATGCACTTGACTCAAGGATGTATGAGATTGTTTAGGGACCCAACCAATGGACTTTCAACTTCCCGGGATGGTGAAAAAACTTGGAATCATACAGTAACACCATCTACCCAACCTCAAACTTCTTGTTTCTAATGTGGTGATCATGCCAAGCCTTTTGCTTTGCCTTTTCCACTACCTGGATCCATTGGGCAAGTGATTGTCTCTCATCTAGTTTTATTAGCTCATCAATCCTTTCTTCCAGTGCTTGTTCATTAGCTAATCCTCCTGTGTGTGCTATTCGTAGAGAAGTTAACATAAATTCAACTGACAAAACAACTTCCACGCTAAACACCAATTGAAATGTTGTGGCTTTATTTAGTCTTTTATACTTAGTCTTGTAAACACATAATACTGTTGATACCTTTTCATCCCAATCTTGTCTTCCAACATCACAGATCTTGGTCAAGGTATGACTCAGTATTTTGTTGAATGCTTCCGTGGTTCCATTTTCTTGTGGGTGATAGGGTGTAGTCTTGTGATAAGCCACCAAGAAATTTGATAATAGGATCCTCACGGTCTCATTCAGAAAATGTGTACCCCTATCACTTGTCAGACTCAAAGAGCATCCATACCTCATGATAATGTTTTCCCATAAGAACCTTGTCATTATTGCTGTCATGTAATCTTTAGTTGGGGCTTCCTCTGCCCAACTTGTGAGATAATTTATGCAAGTGATGACATAATATGACCCAGTCCTCCACGCTGCTGGTGCAATAGGTCCTACAAAGTCTATCACCCACTTCTCAAAAGGCTCTCCGTTAGGGATATGGCGTAAAGGCATTTCATCTCTCCTTCCTAGTTTGCCAATGCACTGACAATGGTCACACACTTTACAATAATCTCTACAATCCTTGTATAAGGTTTCCCACCGTAATCCTACCATTAAAATCCTGTGCCAGGTGGCATCACCTGCGTAATGCCCACCCGCACTTCCTCTGTGTGATTCTTCTATGATGGTCGGGTGCTTATGCTCTAATACACACTAGTGCAAAACTTCATCACATCCCAACTTGTATAAGTCTCCACTAATCAACATGTAGGGCATGGTGTGTATGGCTAACTACTTCTTCTCCAATTCCTTCATTCCATCTGGTGCCACACCTTCTTTTAAGAATACTGCAATCTCCTCCAAATCCGAGGGCATGCGCCACAACCTAAACAATTGGGCGTCTGGCATTGCTTCCTCAATACTTTGCACATCCTCTTCTGAATCAATCCTTGACATATGATTAGGCCCATAGTTGCTTTTTTGGGCTTCACTACAATGTTGAATTAAAACTCTTGAAACAACAACACCCATTGAAATATGCACTCTTGAAGAATGGGCTTGTTTACCAAATACTTTAATGCCATGTGGTCGGTGTAGAATACAAAGGGTGTTGCCAGTAGATATTGTCTAAATTTGAAGAGCGTGTAGATCATCAACAATGCCTCATGCTCAGTTGTGGTATAATTCTTCTTTTTTGGTGTCAGCTTCCTGCTTGCAAAATTGAGAGGATGATCGACAATCCCTTCACCTGGTTATGCAAGTACTGCTCCAATGGTGGTCCCTGAGGAATCTACATGGACATGGAAGGGCTTGTCCTAAGAGGGAAAACATAAAATAGGTGCGGTAATAAGCCTATCTTTCAATGTATCAAATGCCCTCTATTGCGTCTCTCCCCAATGGAAGGCACTTTTGTGTCTAAGCAGCTGTTATCCAAAATGTGCCCCTACTCATTTTTGTGGCTAACTCCTTGTGTTCTTACCTCTCTTGTGCCTCAGTATCCATTTTTTTATTTTTAGGCACTCAAATCTTTCTAAAAATGGCACCATTGGATAGAGCTCTCTCTCAGCTTTCCAGAAAGGTAAAGTTTTCCTCCTAACTCCTCATATTTTTCAAGTTATGGCTCAGCGGAGTTTTTGTGGGAAATTTTCCCTTAGGAGGCCCGCGGCCAATAGGAAGCCACCACATGGCACCTAGAGTGGTGGAGCGTGGGGAAAATTTGAAAAAATTTCCAAAGACCAAACGGGTAAAAATTCAAACTTTTGCCCGCCGATCCGATTTTGGCCTGTTTTTGCCCTAAATTTTCAAATCGCCATATCTTTCGATCCAGAGCTCAGATTTTCATGTTCTTTATATAAATGGAAAGCTAGTGAAATTATCTACATGATTCCAGGGTTAATTTTGCATTTTGGTTGAGTTTGGAGAGAGAAAATCAAGAAACACCTCTGGCACATGGTAATGGCCAGAAATGACGTTTCAACAACTAGTTTTAATGCAAAATGGGTCGCATTCTTCTTCAGCATGGCCAAAAATGTCAGGGCATGGGTTTGTAAGGATGCCCATGCTATTTTAATGCATCTTCATTCAATGGGGAATGGCTTCCATGTTTTTTACATGTTTTCTCTCTCCTGGGCTCGACCCATGCATTGTAAAAGCCAGATTTGGCTCATTTTTTGAGGTGGAACATTTTTTTTGGATAGCAAGCTTCTTCTTTCACCTTCAACAAGTGATTTTTGCAAGTATCAGACCTTCTTCATGATTGTAACAGGTTTCTGCCTCTTTGATGTTGCAAATGCAAGGATTTTGACAGTGAAAAATGACAGTGCAAACTCTGTGATCAATTTTCAGTCCTTTGTTTGTATTGTCTTGCTTCATTTCAGACCTCTAATTGCATCTTATCAGCCTATGTATGATGTTTCATGTTGCATTTTATGAAATTGTGTCAATTTGCATGAACAAGAAGTGTTCACCACTCCTTTGGTGTATCACCTATTAGTTTAGTTTCAATTTTTGCACTTTCTATCTCTGTCTCCTTGGAATTTAGAGTAGGATTAGGATTCAAACCTCTGCAATTGTGCAAATAACAGATCTGATAAGAGGAGTTTGAGGAACCAGCCTCTAATATGGAGATTCCTCTCTCATTTTACAAGTCCCACACTTGGAGAGAGGTTTCAATGTTGTGCAATCACACTAGATGCCTGAAACATCAACTTAGAAACCTGATTTACATCCAGGGGTGCTGCTGATTTGCAACAACAGTTTTGGCACGCCCGGTGGGACCTTAGAGGTCTCATTTTCATTGCAGCAAAGTTGATGTGCATCTGCTGCAATTTTCTTGCTTAAAAGAGCTATAAATTACACATCTGGCGATTCCAAGGGGAAGAATTAGCTGGTTTTGGCAGACCTGAAAACTCATGAGAAGAATCAACACAAGGTCAAGAGCTAGAGAGGAAGAGGTGTTGTTTGAATATCTTCAGTTATCTCCAAGAATAAGGCAAAGTGGGAGGAGAATCCAAAGGTCTCCATCTCCACCAAACAGAACTCTCTCAACTCCTCCACCTGGTAGGCCTTTCATTCAGTCAACAAGGGTTCTAAGACCAATTAGAATGGCACAAAACAACCCCTAAGTCAATTTCATTGGCAGCAGCCCACTTGCTCTCAATGCACAAAATCCAATCCCAGTTGCAGCATTGAAGAACATTCCATACTTCACTGGAGAAAATCAGACCTCACCTGGTGATCATGTTAAGGATATTGCTAACATTTGTGCAATCCATGAGATCAATGAGATGCAAGTTGTTGTCAAACTACTGGCATCTTCATTCAAAGGGAAAGCTTTGCAATGGTTCAGGAGTCTTGCCTCAGGTTCTATTCAAAATTGGAATCAACTATGTATAGCCCTCCATGAGCAGTTTGGGGAAAAGGGAGACAACTTGTCCCTTTTGGAGCAGCTGACAACTATCAAAAGAGATCCCAATGAGCAGCTGACTGATTTTAATTTCAGATTTCAAAGGACTTGGGAGAGAATTCCAGTGGCAGTCATGCCAACAGCAGAAGGTTCTTTTCTTTACTATCTCAAAGCTCTAAATTCTGATATTTCTATGTTGATTCAGTCCATGGGAGGCATAACTATCCCTATGGCTTATAGCATTGCCATTAGGGCTGAAAATTGTTTGATCCAAGCTGGAAAACTAGCCCCTAGACCTCCCATGCCATTGTTTCCAAGTTTAGAGAGCCCAAACACTAATCAAGCACCTAATTTGGCTCCTTCTCCCACTCCTAGAAATCAGAGTTCAAATGAAGCTTCTACTTCATCTCCAAGTGCCCCAAATAAGCTTCAAGAAGTCATGAAGCAATTGCAAAATTTAGGTAATGAGCTGGTTACTCTCAAGAGGCAACAAGCCCAAAGTTTTAGACTTTCCTTCTAGCCTCAAGCTCAGCCTAACAGGCAACCATATCAACCTCATAGACCACCCAATCCAGCTGTAAATCTAAATCAAGCAAGGCCTCCTTCCAACAGACCATTTCAGCCCTATAATCCAAATGCTATATCTGCCTCTAAGGCATTGGTGCCAACACAAAACAACGTTGCTCAGGAGTATGATTGGTGTTTTCCATGCAATGAACCTCACAACCAATCTATGTGCTTCAACGGTGCCTTGAATCAAGCATTAATGGTGACAACTACTGGTGTGGAGGGTGAGGGCAGTCAAGGAAACAACCAACAACAAGAAACATTCCAGCAGCAATCAACTCCAAATGACACCACACTTGTGAACTGGCAGGCAGAGGATTTTTGTGGCATAAATCAAACAGTCTCTCAAGGTGTTACAGCCAACACAAGGTCAAAAAGAAGGAATTTGGGTGAAGAACAGCCATTAGCTCCAACCAATCCACAACCTTTTATGGCTCCACAAATGGTTGGCAAACAAAATCTAGTTGTAAATGCACAAGGGCAGCCAAGAACAGCTCCTAGACCAACTCAAATACCAGTTGTTGCTGCCCACATGCAAGGGATGAATATGCAAACCAAGGGACAACAAAGAGATCCTTCATCACCATTTAGTATCATTGATCAGATGAAGAAGACAAATGTAAATATATCAATGTGGGAATCACTATCTATCCCAGGCCAGAGAGATTTGTTACAAGCTTCCATGAAGGACTGGCCAACTTCGAATCAGCAAGTCCAAATGCAAGAGAAGGTGCTGCCCAACCTGAAGGGAATCATGGAGGACAACAAGGTAAAACGTTGAAGCCCCCTCCTTTTTATGTCTCATTAATCATTGGAAACCAATTGGTGAACAATTTCATGATTGATTCCAGGGCAAGTAGCTCAGTGATGCCTAAGCAAATAGCTGATCAGCTAGGACTTCAATATGAAACCATATCCAAAGGGGTAGTGCAGTTGGATGGGACAGCAGTAACAACAGTTGGGGTGATTAGAAACTTGAGTCTTACCTTGCATGCATGTCCAAATGTTGTTGTTTTACAAGATGTATCAGTTATAGACCTTCCACCACTCTTTGCCCTATGTTTGTCAAGAGATTTCACAGCCAAGATTGGAGGATATTTGTCTGCTGATTGGTCACACATGCTGTTCAGAATGAGGTATGGAACCAAAGCTACAATCAGGTCTGAACCTATTGCAAACTTCCACATTGAGCCCTACACTCCAAGTCAGATCAATGCCAACTGTTCGGCATTTGATCAAGAAGATCACCCAAGCACTGATGAAGCTGACACCAAGGTTGGAAGCATCCCGGATCTAACTCTTGATGAATGGGCAAACAAGGTGCATGCTTTTGATCCTTATCAAGAAGTAGAAGAATCTGAGCTAGGGGTCTATTGCATACATCAAGAAGATCAGCCCATTCCTAGCATCACCAAGCCAAACCACAAGGATGAAAATGAGGTATGAGCATACTATTTTTTGATGGATCAAGGACTAGACAAGGTGCAGGAGGTGGAGCTATGCTTATTTCACCATCAAGGAGTAAACAACTATTCAGTTTTACATTTCGTTTGGGATGCTCCAATAACACTACTGAATATGAAGCCTTGGTGCAAGGGATGCATTGGGATAAAGACCAAGGAATAAAGAACTTGTAAGTCTTTCATGAGCAGTGAATTGATTGCAAACCAAGTTAAGGGGTAGCATGCAATCAAGAATAATCTGTTCAAGTGCTACAAGAACAGGGTGTGCAAGGACACTCATTGAAGATTTTGAGGGCTTTAGCATAAAATCCATTCCTAGCTGGAAAACCAAGTATGCTGACAGGCTTGCAGCACATTGGGGCATGCCTTTGAGATTGTGGACAAGTATTCAAAAGGACAAAGTACAACCAAACTGTCCATGTGATTGTGAGGCCTTTTAGTGCCGGATAAGAATGTGAAGTTGGCAAGTGTGTTGAGAATGACCAGCAAATCATCCATTTCTTACAAGAAGAAGCTGAGTTCTCATGCTAAAAAGCTGGTGGAAAAATTGCAACAAGTATGGTGACCAAGTGGTACAGATCATGAGAACTAACAAGCTGGCCCAAGGGACTTATCACTTTGTTAGTCCATTTTCAATCCCAATAATGCAGTTTTCAGGAAATGAGAAAGCAAACTTCAGGTCAAGAGAGAAGATTCAGTATCCATCTTGGTGGAAGGGAACAAACCATTGCAAATTGGAAAGATGACAACTGAACAAGAAAGGTATGAGTTCATACAGCTGTGTCAAGAGTTCACCAAATGTGTTTGCTTGGAGCTACAAAGATTTGAAAGGTTTCAATCTCAAGTTAGCTCAGCACACCACTGAGTTGGATCCAAATACTAAGCCCATCAGGAAGAAATAAAGGCCAGTCAATCCACACATGGAACCTGTCATAAGGAAGGGATTGAACAAGTTGATTGAATCAAGAATCATATTCCCAATCAAGCATTCTAGTTGGGTTGCCAAGAACTTAGTTCTAGTCATTAAGAAGAGTGGAGAGATCAGAGGTTGTGCCAAATTGATTTCAGAGATTTGAATAGAGCGTCTCTCAAGGACCATTAACCCACTTCCTTCTTTATGGAAGCAGATTTTACCAAGTTGTTGCCAACATTGGCTCATGAAAGGTTTTCATTGCATGATGGCCTCATGGAAGTAGAATCAGAATTATGGTGAAGGAAGAAGATCAGTTCAAGATCAGGCATCACAACCAAATGGGGAACTTATGCATATGGGAAAATTCCATTTGATAGAAAGTCCAACGTTGGAGCTACCTTCCAAAGAGCAATGGAGATGGCGTTCGAAGGTTTGATTAAAACATGGTGCTGATATATCTTGATGATATCACTGTTTTTTCAAAGAATGCAGCAAACCACCTCTCTCATTTGAGACAAGTCTTCCAAAGGTCACAGGAGATTTGGAGTGACTTTGAATCCTAAGAAGTGTATCTTCCTTGCACATGAAGGAAAGCTCCTTCCAGCCATATGGTCTCCAAAGAAGGATTAGCAATTGATCTAGAGAAAGTTGAAGCCATAAGAACACTACCATTACCAAGCCACAAGAAGGCACTTCAGATTTTCTTGGGAGAATAAATTTTCTTTCGGAAGGTTTGTCACAAGCTTGCTTTCTGTAGCCCTTGTCAAACCTATCACCAAGATGTTGAAGAAAAGCATGGCTCCTTCAAATGGACAGTCAGAAGGTAAGGAGAGTTTTCAAGCAATCAAAGAAGCCATACTCTCAAGCACCAACTCTCATCAACCTAGAACTTCTCCAAGGATTTCATCCTCTATGCATTTGGGGGTAATGATACCTATTATCCAAATGTGCCCCCTGCTCATTTTTTGGCTAACTCCCTTTCATTCTTTCCTTCTATTGTGCCTCAGTCATAAATTTTTACTTTTTAGGCACTCAAAACCTTCTGGAAATGACACCATTGGATAGAGCTCTTTCTCATCTTTCCAGAAAGGTAAAGTTTTCCTCCTAACTCCATGTATTTTTCAAGTTATGGCTCAGTGGAGTTTTTGTGGGAAATTTTCCCCTGAAAGGCCCGCAGCCAATCAGATGCTACCACGTGTCCAGAGTGGTGAAAAAACACTTAGCGACCTGAAGGAAAAAATGGTTAGGAAGGGCCCGACCCAATCAAAACGTTTGTGGCACCTAGAGTTTTTGAAAAATGTTCCAAAGACCAAATGGGTAAAAATTCAAACCTTTGCCCACCGATCCGATTTTGCCCTGTTTTTGCCCTAAATTTTCAAATCGCCATATCTTTCGATCCAGAGCTTGGATTTTCACGTTCTTTATATCAATGGAAATCTAGTGAAATTATCTACATGATTTCAGTGGTTAATTTTGAATTTTGGTTTAGTTTAGAGGGAGAAAATCAAAAAACACTTCTGGTATGCGGTGATGGATAGAACTGACGTTTCAACAACCAATTTTAATGCAAAATGGGTCGTATTCTTCTCCAGCATGGCCAAAAATGTCAGGGAATGGTTCTGTAAGGATGACCATGCTGTTTTTAATGCATTTTGGTCAATGGGGAATGGCTCCGACATTTTTTCCACTTTTTCTCTCTCCTGGGCTCAACCCATGCATTGTAAAAGCCAGATTTGGCTCATTTTTTGAGTGTTGAACACTTTTTTTTGCACAACAGCTTCTTATTCACCTTCAACAATTGATTTTGGCAAGTATCAGACCTTCTAGGGATTGTAACAGGTTTTTTGTGTCTTTGGTGATCGAATGCAAGGATTTTGACATTGAAAATCACAATGCATGCTCTGTGAATGCTTTTAGTCCTTTGTATGTGTTTTTTTGTTTCATTTCAAACCTTTGATTACAGCTTATCAACCTGTGCATGATGTTTTATGTTACAATTTCTGATTTGTGTCAATTTGCATGAGCAAGAAGTGCTCACCACTCCTTTGGTGTATCACCCTTATCAGTTTAGTTTTAATTTTTGCATTTCTTATCCCTGTCTCCTTGCAAATTAAATAAAATTAGGATCTAAACCTCTGCAGTTGTGCAAATAATAGATCTGATCAGAGGAGTTTGAGGAACCAGCCTCTAATCTAGAGATTCCTCTCTCATTTTACAAGTCCCACACTTGGAGAGAGGTTTTAATGTTGTGTAATCACACTGGATGCCTGAAACATCAACTTAGAAACCTGATTTGCATCCAAGGGTGTTGCTGATTTGCAACAACAGTTTTGGCACGCCCGGTGGGACCTTAGAGGTCTTCCACTTCATCTTTTGTAGGTTGGTGTGTTCCTATGAAGATTTCAGCCTTTAGAGGCACTTGCAAACACATCTAGCGACTCCATCTGATCAACAACCCATTTCTAAAGTTACAGACCTGTTTTTCATCCATTTCCATCCATTATTCTTTCCATCTCTTTCATTCTTTTCCATTCCATGAAGTTGTGCAATCATGACTTCATTTCCATCATGGAACTCACATTTACAATAGCAACAATGTTTCCCACCTCCAACATGTTTTTTTAAATCCTCCAAATCAGCATTTTGAACAAATTCAAAATTAGCATACATACCCATATGAGCAGCAATGCCAAAATCAGTTTGGCTATGGAGCTTTCCAAGAGCAAGGGTGTGCATACAATGAAGACAATCAGATGCAAGATGCTGGTCTGTTGGAGAAAATCCAAAATATGGAGGTAAACATGGTGCAATCCAGGGCTCAAGCACAAATGAAAGTATTTGGAATCGGTTGTGGAGCACCGTGTCCATGGGTGGGACCTTTCCCAAGGCATTATAGCCCTCAAGAGAAGCTTGATTCCATGATTGCAATGCTGCCATTGCTTGCAAAGTGGATTGAAGGAATAGAGGTGTATGAGAGGAGTATTCAGCAACCTTGTCAATGGGTAAGCACACCATCTCATGCATTTTCTTTTCCTCTTTCCCAATCTATTTTATCTCAGCAATGTCAAGTTTTAAACTCTCCATTTGCTGTCCCAAGTGTTGAATCCATTTCTCCACCCCCTAGTCTTCCACCTCATCTCAATTCTTCTGTCCTTTTCCCTTCCAAACAGTCATCCCCTCCACAAGAGCTAAATGAAACACCCTCTCCTCCAAAGAAACAAGAGGTATTACCTCCTCCACCACCACAAAAAATTGTAAAAAATCAGTCATGAAGGACAGCAAAAAGAGAAGCCAAACAAGGATGAAGAAATTAAAATTTTGAAGAGTTGGGCTCTTAAATTTGGGATGAAGAAGATCCCTTTGCTGATGAAACCTTCAGAAGAGGTTGGAGTTAAAGAAAAAATGGTGGTCAGGACTGATTTTGTTGCAGCAGAAGAAGAGCAAAAAGGAGTTGCAGATCAGCAATCAATTTGTTCAGAATATAGTGTCCATGTTGGCACCCTATTTGAAGGAAATGCCGATCCAATTCAAATTACAAAATTCAGTCATGAGGGATAGCAAGAGGAAGGAGAGGCTGCTCCAAATCCAAAAGAAGAGGAGCACATTCCAGTGGTGGGGGAGAAAAGTGTAGATCCAAAGGCTTTGAACACAAAGCAGGTTATAGAAGAACCTTTAGTTCTTCTCTCTACTTCATCTCTCTCAAGTTCTAGTACTGAAGAAGAGTTTGATCCCTCAAACTCAATGCTGGAAGATGAAAGAAACCATGGTGATCAAGTTGCAGATCAAGAGAATGCCATGGGAGAGGTTGAACATTTGCAGCAGGACAGCAATGAGGCAGTTTACCTGTCTGATTTGGAAGACTATTTTGATGAAGAAGAACCTGTTGAGTTTCCACCATTCTCTCTTTCATCATCCATCTTACAAACACAAGAGCCTGCAGTTATGGAGGAGAGTATTCATTTGCAGTAGCCTACATCTTATAGAAGCTCTTTGGAACCAAGATTGGAAGATTTAATCTTTCATGTCCTTCATTGGAGGAAGAGAAAGGGCAAAAGGGTTCTACCATTGCTTCCACACCATCCATTCAAGGTCTACAAGAGAACTCCATTCTTGGAGTTGAAAATCAGAATTATGGGAATACTCAATGGATCAAACCTTGCCCAATCAGGTATTTGGCTTCATTTGAGCCAAAGGAGAAGCCACAACCAGTCATGCTTGCTTCTAAGCATGAGGATGAGCTGAAAAGTTCCAAGGATCAGCTGTCATACCTCTCCAATCCAAATGCAGAGCAACTAAAACAGGTATTGGATTTGTTTTTAGTTGACACCTTGCTAATTTGGGTAGAATACTAGCTTCTTGTTGATTTTCCACTCATCCAATTAGCCATACTCAACTCCAAATCATTTGCATGGCTGTCAATTTTGAAGAAAGGAAGCTATTTTGCACAACCAGTTGCAGGGTTCATTTAGCTCACCTTTGCTTCCAGTTAGAGTAGAGTAGGAAGGTTTGCTTTCAGTAGAAGAAGTTTTTGTGCACACTCTGCATGTTCCATTTGGAGCATGTATGATTTTTAGTTTGTACATAGTTTTGGTGCTGCTGGTTTCGCTCTTGCACAGTTCGTTTTAATGGCATTTTGGTGGGAAAAAATCCATGTCCAGTGGGATTCAAACAGTTCAGAGGGAAGTTTTCAAAGTTCAGATCAGTTTTTAGGCTACTACTCATGACTCCATGCCCAATGGATTGCTTCAGGATACTGATCATTCATCCAACAGGCAGATGACCCCTTTAAGTCACCAAAATTGTTATCCAAATGTGCCCCCTGCTCATTTTTTGGCTAACTCCCTTTCATTCTTTCCTTCTATTGTGCCTCAATCATAAATTTTTACACTTTAGGCACTCAAAACATTCTGGAAATGACACCATTGGATAGAGCTCTTTCTCAGCTTTCCAGAAAGGTAAAGTTTTCCTCCTAACTCCACATATTTTTCAAGTTATGGCTCGACGGAGTTTTTGTGGGAAATTTTCCATTGCAAGGTCCGTAGCCAATCAGAACTCACCACGTGTCCAGGTCAAAAATATCAAAGCGATCCGATTTTGGCCTGTTTTTGCCCTAAAACTTCAAATCGGCCATAACTTTCGATCCAGAGCTCAGATTTTCACATTCTTTATATCAATGCAAATCTAGTGAATTTTTTTACAAGATTCCATGGTCAATTTTGAATTTTGGTTCAGTTTGTAGGGAGAAAATCAAAAAAACACTTCTGGTACGTGCCCATGGACAGAAATGACGTTTCAACAACTAATTTTAATGCAAAATGGGTCGCATTCTTCTCCAACATGGTCAAAAATGTCAAGGCATGGGTTTGTAAGGACACTCCATGTTGTTTTTAATGCATTTTGGCCAATGGGGAATGGCTCCCATGTTTTTTCACGTTTTCTCTCTCTTGGGCTCAACCCATGCACTGTAAAAGCCAGATTTGGCTCATTTTTCAAAGGGGAACACTTTTTTTGCATAGCAAGCTTCTGTTTTCACCTTCAACAAGTGATTTTGCCAAGTATCATACCTTCAAGGGATTGTAACAAGTTTTTCTACCTCTTTCGTGTTGGAATACAAGGATTTTGATGTTGAAAATCACAATGCAGGTTCTGTGAATGCTTTCAGTCCTTTATATGTGTTGTTTGCTTCATTTCAAACCCTTGTTTATAGCTTATCAACCTGTGCATGATGTATTATGTTGGAATTTCTCATTTGTGTCAATTTGCATGAGCAAGAAGTGCTCACCACTCCTTTGGTGTATCACCCTTATCAGTTTAGTTTTAATTTTTGCATTTCTTATCCCTGTCTCCTTGAAAATTAGGATAAAATTAGGATTTGAACCTCTGCAGTTGTGCAAATAATAGATCTAATCAGAGGAGTTTGAGGAACCAGCCTCTAATCTAGAGATTCCTCTCTCATCTTGCAAGTCCCACACTTGGAAAGAGGTTTCAATGTTGTGTAATCACACTGGATGCCTGAAACATCAACTTAAAAACCTAATTTTCATCCAGGGGTGCTGCTGATTTGCAACAACAATACCATTTCTGCCATTTTGGTACAACAGAACAAGGAAAATGATGAGCAGCCAATTACTTTCTTCAGCCAAAGCCTAGATGACTATGAGGTGAGATATTCTTTTATTGAGAAGCATGTACTTGCAGTAATCAGAAGCTTGAAGAAATTCAAGCATCTAGTCTCAAACAACAAGGTTCAGTTGTTGGTCTCTCATGCGGGAGTAAAGGACTTCCTCCTCAACAAGGATTTGAATGAGAAAAGGGCAGGTTGGATCACTCGTGTCATGGAGTATGACATTGAGATCAAGGTCACCAAGCTGGTAAGAGGAAAAGGATTGTGTGAGCAGCTGATTTTGGGAAAGCAAAAAGGAGTATGTAATAAAGAAGAGGTTGTTTTGACAGTTCAAGATAGCCATGTGCAAGGGTAGCACTCAAGAAGAGGATAATGTTATCCCCACTCCTTGCTGGACCCAAGGTATAATAGCACTTCCTAAGCACAGGCCTATGCCCTCCAGAGATGAACAAGACCCAAAGAAGACACTTCAGATTGCAGGCTGTCCCATATGCCATAGTAGACGGTGTTTTGTTCAAGAAAGATGTGAATGGAGTGTTGCTGAGATGCATTAGCACAAATCAGATTCATAGGGTGTTGGAAGAGTTCCATGGTGGACCATCTGGTGGTCATTTTGCACCAAGAGTGACAGCTCTAAAAATCATGAAGGCTGGTTATTATTGGCCCAAGATTTTCAGTGATTGCTTTGCGTGGATCAAAAGGTGCAAGAATTGTGCATTCTTCACAGGTAAAGAGAGGCTTGCTGCCCTTCCATTGCATCCAATTTCAGTTGACCAGCCATTCATGCAATGGGGTTTGGACTTCATTGGAGTCATTAATCCCAATTCAAGCCAAGGGCATAAGTGGATTTTGACAGCCACAGACTACTTCACCAAGTGGACTGAAGTAGTAGCACTCAAGGAAGCAAATGAGTCTAGCATCTTAGACTTCTATGAGGGGATAGTAACCAGATTTGGCATACCTACTACAATAATCTCAGATAATGCATTAGCATTCATTGGATCCAAGGTGACTGAGTGGGCTGTCAAGAATGGGATCTACCTAAGTACTTCATCAAACTACTACCCTCAGGGTAATGGCCAGGCTGAATCTACAAACAAGAACTTGTTGAGGATCATTAGGAGGACTCTTGATGAGAATCAGAGGTCTTGGCATACCAAACTGAAATCAGCCTTATGGGCTGATAGGATAACTCCCAAGAGATCCACAGGTAACTCTCCATTCAGGCTTGTTTATGGAAGAGAGGCAATCTTGCCCATGTCACTTGAGTTGCCAACATTGGAACTCATGAAGTAGTTAGAGTTGCTAGAGTTTGGGCCCATGGAGGTGAGATATGCAGAGTTGATGGAGCTCCAAGAGATCAGAGATCAGGACATCCCAAGCAATGGAGAAGGATCAAGCTTTGATCAAGAAGACCTTTGATAGGAAGGCCAAGAGTAGATCTTTCCAAGTTGGAGATCTAGTGTTAAAATGGGATGCAGATAGAGAAAAACCGGGAAGGCATTCAAAATTTGATGCCATTTGGAGTGGCCCATACATGGTCACAAAGTGTAAGGACAACAATGCCTTCCAATTGTCTTCATTGGATGGCGAAGAACTGCAGATTCCAGTCAATGGAATCTATCTAAAGCATTGCTACTAAAGGGAAATTCTCCACCTTGTAAATATTAGCTTAGGTTTTCATTCCTCCAAGTGCTTATGCACATTGTTTTGCTATAGGATGCTTTGCTTTCCCTAAGTGCTTTGGCACAGGCTTGTTGTCCCTGGAGATGTTTTGCAGTCCTTGCTTCCATCAGGTGATATTCCATCTTCCTCCTTGCAACGTTCTAGTCAGTTGGGGTATAAAACAAAGAATCAAGTGACTCCATGCCCAATGGATTGCTTCAGGCAACTGGTAACTTCATCCAGCAGGCAGATGACCCCTCTGAGTCGCCAAAATTGTTATCCAAAATGTGCCCCTGCTCATTTTTGTGGCTAACTCCTTTACATCTTTCCTTCTCTTATGCCTCAGTCAGAATATTTTGCTTTTCCAGGCACTCAAAATCTTCTAAGAAATGGCACCATTGGATAGAGCTCTCTCTCAGCTTTCTCAGAAAGGTAAAGTTTTCCTCCTAACTCCTCATATTTTTCAAGTTATGGCTCGGCGGAGTTTTTGTGGGAAATTTTCCCTTAGAAGGGCCCGTGGCCAATCAGGAATGCATGCCACATGGCACCTGGAGTGGCAGGGTGCGGGGAAAAATTTGAAATTTTTTTCCAAAGACCAAACGGGTAAAAATTCAAACTTTTTGCCCGCCGATCCGATTTTGGCCTGTTTTTGCCCTAAATTTTCAAATCGCCATATCTTTCGATCTAGAGCTCAGATTTTCACGTTCTTTATATCAATGGAAAGCTGGTGAAATTATCTACATGATTCCAAGGTCAATTTTGCATTTTGGTTCAGTTTGGAGAGATAAAATCAAGAAACATCTCTGGCACGTGGTAATGGCCAGAAATGACGTTTCAACAACCAGTTTTAATGCAAAATGGGTCGCATTCTTCTTCAGCATGGCCAAAAATGTCAGGCATGGGTCTGTAAGGATGCCCATGCTGTTTTAATGCATCTTCAATCAATGGGGATGGCTTCCCACATTTTTTACATGTTTTCTCTCTCCTGGGCTCGACCCATGCATTGTAAAAGCCAGATTTGGCTCATTTTTTGAGGTTGAACATTTTTTTGGGATGGCAAAGCTTCTTCTTTCACCTTCAACAAGTGATTTTTGCAAGTATCAAACCTTCTTCATGATTGTAACAACGGTTTCTGCCTCTTTGATGTTGCAAATGCAAGGATTTTGACAGTGAAAATGACAGTGCAGACTCTGTGATCAATTTTCAGTCCTTTCTTTGTATTGTCTTGCTTCATTTCAGACCTCTAATTGCATCTTATCAGCCTGTGTATGATGTTTCATTGTTGACATTTTATGAAATTGTGTCAATTTTCATGAACAAGAAGTGCTCACAACTCCTTTGGTGTATTACCTATTAGTTTAGTTTCAATTTTTGCACTCTCTATCTCTGTCTCCTTGGAATTTAGAGTAGGATTAGGAGTTTAAACCTCTGCAATTGTGCAAATGAACATAGCTGATCAGAGGAGTTTGAGGAACCAGCCTCTAATCTAGAGATTCCTCTCTCATTTTACAAGTCCCACACTTGGAGAGAGGTTTCAATGTTGTGCAATCACACTGGATGCCTAAAATGATCAACTTAGAAACCTGAATCTTGCATCCAGGGGTGCTGCTGATTTGCACAACAATACTTTCCCATTTATAAGACCTTGAACACTGTAAAATCCACTTTGGCTCTGGATCGATGGCGATTTCAAGTTTTAGGTCAAACATTGATGATCTCTATTCGTCCTGGTGTTTGAATTTACTTAGTTGCTTTATCTCATTAGTGACATTTTCAACTAAATAATTCCTTCCTTGATTTATGCCGATGAGTTGAGAGACATTCACTACATGCTGATTTAGAGTGTAGAGCTATAGGTCTTCCTTCATATTCTAAGTGGAAATATACCTTTCCTCTCAAAGACCAACTCATTCGATTTAGAATTCCCAAAATTTCCTTCGCGGGGCTTGAACCCATGTTTGTTTTCTTTTAGCAACACATGGTGCAAGATTTCTGATTGGACAATATCTCTTGAGAGATCTTTCTGTTTTGAACTTCCTTCCTAATTTTATCCAATCGCCCTAAATGTTCACTCTTAACTCCCTTGAACATCCTTGAGGGTGGTATATTGACCTTGGCGAGATATAATTGGTGATATGGTTTCTAGCAGGCCAAAACAGATCACCTTTTGGATTTTCCACAATCTCGTGCTTGTACTAAAATTTCTAACTCTCCTCCTTGAAAACCATGGAATTAGGCTAAAATTTAGTTGACTTTGTGGCCTCTTGCTTCCATTGGATGCACGCGGTAGAAAATTTCCCTACGTGCTAACACTTAGTGCACAAATGTCCAATCTGGGAACTCCCTCCCTTGATAAGATGTGCTTCAGATTTGAATGGCAAGAAACCAAAATATTGTTTCCAATATCTTGTTACTTCTGCTAATGACACTTAGAAATACCAAGTAATCTTTCACATCCCGCCACCTCCCTGAAATGTGGCGGAATCTTAGTTGAAGTGGGCCTTCCTTGAACATCCTTTGAAAAATCACTGAGCCATAATCAAATATGTCAGTTTGGAATGCTTCTAACCTGCACTAAGAAGACTGCTCAGATAGAGTATCCATAACTCTTCCAAAAGCTCATTTCCATGCATGGTTTTATGCCTGATTGCAAAAGTTAGACTCTTGATGACGAGGATCAAGACAGGGAAGAATAGAGAGTCAAAATCATAATTTTGTAGGGGCACACCTAGATAATGCTCATGATTAGGAGCACTCTTGAAAAATTTAAGTTTAATCATGTTCATTTTCATGCATAGTTCCAGTTACAACATAACATTTACCTAGTGATTTAATGTTTCAAGTCTTGTTCTAGTGTGAATCCAAGCTTTGAGAAAACAATATATCTAATACGTAAGTATATATATATATGCCCGAATTCCAAATTCCACTTGAACCAAGAAACAAATAGATTTGTAGGCAAATTATGGAATATATTTTTTCGTGGTTGAAGGGAATGTTGGGAAAATTGATCCTCTAGTATCTAAAGGGTCTCCCTTAACAATCTATAGATTGAACTTACAGACATGAATTCTTTTCACTAGTTGTCAATAATCAAGGGGATAAAATGTTGATCATTTAGTACAATGTTGGAGAACCAAATTTCTCACTCCTCATGCACATAAGACATTACAGGGTTAACTTAAGTACTTTATATACTTAATTTTATGAAAAATTAATCCTAATATCATGTAATTATGGAAATTTTCCAACCCTTTCATAAATCCAACTCAAGAATTCTCTTGTAACTCCTTGTGGAAGTGAACTTCCTTTACATCGGGGACAGATTTTTACTTGGAATAAAGGACATACATTTCCCTCCTTCCTCACGAAAGTTGTCCTCCTAAATCCGTCCCATGATCCGTTAATAAACTATGGCAATTAAGGCTTGTAAAGATGTGTGGTGCGAATATTTCCAATTTGGAGTCCTTTAGGGCAAGGTCCCATTGCTCAACTTTGTCCACGCATTTTGCCAAGGAGAGTTTCTAGACATGTTTCATCCGTTATTGGAATTTGCCTATGTAGAGTCGCGAATGAACTTGTAAGTTATTTTACTAAAATCTAAAATGAATGTTCTATAATAGCCAACAGGAAAAATTTTCCTTACTTGCGCAGTTGTGGCATTCTGATTGGACGTGGGCCTAGCATGGTGGCAAGTTACTACAATTTTTGTGCCATGTCTGACGTTGCATCCAGGATCTTGCATCTTGATGGGCGTCCATTTAGTTCCATGTGTCAAGTGCCTAATTGGCAGATGGAGGGTGTGGGACACACAGACTCAGGTAACACTTGCATAGGAGTATTAAACGATTTATTTATCATGGTTTATGCACACATACACGCACATGCACACTGTCACACAAATGCATTGGCTGTAAAGACGCACACATTTACACAAAATGTGATCTATTGCCACAAGAGCAATTTTTCTACTGACACATTTATATGTTTTAAAACATGCACGCATCACAGTGC
Source organism: Taxus chinensis (assembly GCA_019776745.2). Lineage (NCBI taxonomy): Eukaryota > Viridiplantae > Streptophyta > Pinopsida > Cupressales > Taxaceae > Taxus > Taxus chinensis. The sequence goes on along the minus strand of CM034156.1, from coordinate 209,153,157 downwards.
ACACGTGTAGTGCCCACTTCCCTTTGACACTTTTTAGATACTGATCTTGATACTGTTGATCTATTATGGACATTATTATGTTTTGGATTTAGTATGATGGTTATATGTTAGATCATGGATTATTATTGATCTGGATTTAGTTATTATGCTTGATGATTATTAGAGACATTTCTTATGTGGATGATGATATATTGTTTGACATGGATAGGTTATGGATGTTGATTTTAGACATGTGACATTTAGATATTAGTGAGTAGATCTAGCATATGAATATTTTATTGATGATGATATAGTTGATTTATTTAATTTAAAAATGATAATAGTTGAATTACTTTGATGATTGTTGTGATTTGTGATTTAGATATTTATATGTTGTTTATATCATTTTGGATGTTTTGATATGGCCATCGAGGCCGAAGGAGGTATTTACATTTTTGCAGGTTAAAAAATCACAACAATGTTGGGGGACTGGAGACTAACCATATTGAAATTCTCAGAGTGAAATCAACAAGGTCACCATAGCAACTGTTTGTTTGTATGTGTGTGGTGTTTTGTTAGGAATTCCCATGGGGGTATTTCCATTATATGTGACCATGGGGATATATGTGTTTTAATTTATGTGTTCTTTTAAATATCATTGTTGTATGTATTTTATCTTAGTAATGTGTTCCTTCTTTTAGTTAATTTAAATGTGATATTTTTAATGTGATAGTCATATAATTAAACTTTATTTAAATTTAATTGGGATGTGGAATGTAATTAATAAATTTGTTGATCTTATGATATTAATGTTGGAAGAGTGTGTAAGTTAATTGTGTAAGAACATGTAAGAAAGATGTAAGAGTCTTGTAAGGCAGATTTTGGAATGTCAAACACTCCATCTCCTTAGGAAATTCGAATTTGACCTTGGAGGAAAAATTTGGAGGCTTGTGGGGCAAGTTAAACTTGTTCCCACACCTCTTAAAATAATCCACCGACAATGCCTATGGTTTGGAGGGTAAATATAGGCATTTATAATGCATTTTGAAGTGACAACATATAAGTTTTAATTGCACTTCCCTTACATAATTTTTAATGCATTCCTTTTGAGTATGAGTAATTTTGGAGTGTGTAAGTGATTTTGTCATTTTATTTATTGTTATTTAGTGAAGGATGTTTAATTTCCTCTTGGGGTTGAGGAAGGATGATATGGATCCATGGGCATTTTGGATTATGTAAGTTATTTTTTCATTTTTATTTATTGTGATTTGTTGAAGTTGATGTTGACTTTCCTCTTGGGGATGAGGAAGAAAAAATGATGTGGCATCCCACATGGATCCACATCATTCGTCTTCTCTTCCCTCTCCTATAAAAGTGAAACTCCTTGCTTATTTGTGGTTGTTGAAACTTTGTTATTTTCCTCTTGGGGGGCACATTTTTTTGTTGTTGTTTTGGAGCTTGTTGTGGAGGAATCTTGGAGTCTTTGCATGCTTATACATTGTTGGTTTTGGACTACACTTTGACATCTGTGGAAAGTTGTTTGGATCCTCAAACAAACTCCATTATGGAGAGGTAGGATCTTGAGCTTGTTTTTAAATGCTATTTTCCCCTTTCTCTTGCATGCATGTTTAAATGGTGAATGTGTTTTGTGTTCTTGGCTGGTTGGGTAGATTGCTTAGGGACATGGTGTAGGAGAAGGCTATGGGGATTTCCATATGGGGGGCATAAGGGATTGCCAATGGCACTAGTTTTATTGTGGAGGGAGTTTTGGATTGGGATCCACCTTGGAAAAGAAACTGCTTGCATTTCTTACTATTGGGAGGGCATAAGGGAGAAATTTGTGGGGGGGGCATAAGGAGGGGTTGGGAGATATAAGGTTTATGGGTTTTGATATGTTTATTGGCAGTATGACATTTGGTGGATGCCCAATTCCAAATTGGGAGGCATAAGGAGTTTCTGCCATAGTCCTTGCTCTTGTTTGGCTTGCTTGATCAAGCCTATGTGTTGTATGTGAATGATTTCAATATGTAGTTATGGGAACTACTTGTCTTGTTTAGACTATGTATTTTGTTGATTGTATGCAATGTGAATGAATGCTACTTCTTGGTTGTGGTAAGCCATTGTTGCCATGTGTTGATGTTCATAATTTATTTCAATATGGTTGGGGCTCGGGGGCCAATGAGGAAGGATGGCTTCTCCCTTCTCATTAGATGTCTTGGTTAGGTGGAGAGCATTTCCTTTCCACCTTCCTTGTTGGGATAAAAAAAAGAAATGATGGATAAAGTAGCATGTTGTTGTTTGGAGAAAGAAGAAATTTACAGTTTGACAGTCCCTTTCTTTTGAGTAAAGTCAATGTAACCTTTCCCACCTTGAGTGGATGAGATGTATAGTAATTGTAATGTGAAGTTATTCGCATTAATAGATGGAAGTTGAAATTTGAATTGAGAAATGTAAAGAAGAATAATACTTCCAGTTCTCTGTTTTTGGAAAGGAAATGTAAAGGATATTATAAGCATTGTATTTTGTATTTTGTAATCAAATTGGAAGAGTGATAAGTTGTAAAGTTGCATTGGAATATCAATAAAGGATTGCATTAGTTATTTTAAAAATTGTATGGTGTATTCGATTTGAGATTTTTGTCAGGAGAATGAGATTTCTGTTTTGGAAAGGAATAAGAAACAATGTTGTATACTTTATGTATTGTATTTGAAAACAAATGGAAATTGATAAGTTGAAAGGATGTAATTTTTGATCATTAAAAGATTACATTCCTTTCTCAAACAGTGTATTGCATATTAGATTTGGATATTGATTGAAGTTTGATCTCTGTTTGGAATAAGCAAGAATGTGTGGAAATGAAAGACAGTGTTGTATTCTTTGTAAAATGCTATATTTGACATTGAAATAATGAACTGTAATCTAACTTAGATTGAATAGAATATTTAATAAACAAATAGTATGAGACCAATTATGAAACTATACACACTTTTAAATGATAAATTGGCATTTCTAGACTAAAAGAAGCAGTTCACTGATTTAAAACTTCATTTTGGCCATTTACATTTTATTAAAAATGAACAGTTCATACTTACACCAAGAAAAAAGATATTAAACATTGAAATTCAGACTTATTAATACCTAAGGAACTCAAATTAAATATAATAGTTAAGAAAGAATCTCCAAAACTTAATAAAATTCAATTCGGAGCTTCCACAATCATTTTTTCCATCTATTACCAGAAAAATGAAAACTTGAACAAATTAAACAAATTGACTTCACAAAAACACTCTAAACTCTCCCTAGACTGATACTCCATGTTTTTTTGACATGTTGAGTGAAGGAGGAGTTCTAAATTAACCAAAATATGAAGTTGCAAACTGCCAGTTCACAATTTAAAGCCTGCAGATCCTTTTTGCAAAATTAACCCTTAAGAACTTAACAAAAAAGTAAAATTTATGCTTCCTGTGTAAAGAGGGAATTGAGAGATTTCCAAAAAGGTCCTATTTTCCCAAAACCAAGCTTTCTAGTTCAAGTTATGGCACTTTGAAATTTTTGAGCTTCAATTTGGCATTCAAATAATAATAATAATAAAATTTAATCTAACTATAGAAAAATTTAAACTTTTAACTTTGGAAAAATTTCCCAAAAAGGTCCGCAGCCCCTGTCATCCCGCAACCAATCGGGGCAGACCAATTTTTAAACTTATCCCTTTCAAAATTTTGCCTTGGGAAAGTTTCTCATTTTTCCCCACCACCCCGCCGGCCCGCAACCAATCTGAGGGTGCCACGTGTCCTCTAAGGGTTGAGGCGGAGGTGTGGATTCTTTTAACCCTTTATCCTTTTGAAATATTTTGGAAAATTTTCACTTATCCTTCCGCCAACCCGCAGCCAATCAAAGGGTGCCATGTGTCCCCTTGTGGATTCAGTGGAGGTTTGGTTTCATTTTGAAATTAACCTCTTTTGAAAAAAAATTGGGAAAAATTCTCATGTTTTGGCCCCGCCGGCCCACGGCCAATGGGAGCGTGCCACGTTTGTCTTTGGGGTGGAGGCGGGAGGGCGGACCTTCCTTCTCCTTCTTTGGTTGTTTGTTTTAGCTTTGGAAAAATTGCTAAACTTCCTCACGCATGGCCTGCTTCTCCTACCTTCCTCTTAGACCTCTATCCCTTAGTGGGTGCACGGACACACACACTTCTTTCTCCCTTTTTCCCCTTCGTTGGCGTAAAACGTTAAAATACCCCACCCCTCCGCCCTTCCCTTCCCCCTTCTCCGCTTGGCACCAGAACCTAACAGTGTCCTCTTGGGGACCCGTGGGGGCACGGTATGATTTTTTCCTTTGATCCTTTTTTTGGAAAAATTTCTCAATGCCACCCCATGACCCGCCAATCTGTTCAAGAGCTTTCCCCCTCCTCTTTCCACATGTCCCTCTAGGGAAAAAATCCCTAGAAACTCCGCCCACTCATAACTTGAGTTCTGTAAGGAGTTAGAAGGACTTCTTTATATCAACAAAAAGGTGAGAAAAATTCCTATCCATTGAGAATGGTTTAGGGAAATTCTAGAAGAATTAAGAAGGAAAAAAATCTAGTTGAAACTCTGAGCCTGTTAGAGAGTTGGGTATGGGGGCAAATTGCTCCCTAAACCTAATGAAACTTCTAGCCCTAAGTTTTAGACCTTGTGACCTCTGAGAATTGTTAATAAAAGAGAAGTTTGTTCTTGTGGATTGGAGTTGTTCCATAATCTGTTAGTGGTAGTTGTTGCCTAGCAACCTTGTTGTAGACACTCCTAATCAAATTTTGGGAGTGGGTAAGTGAGACCTTGCCCTGTTGACTTTACTTATGTGTTTTTTCCTCACTATAATTTAATCCTGCTCATGTCTTTGATCTGGTGGAAATTAAATACCTTGGCTATTTAATTGTTTTGGGTCCCTTAACCCTAAAATTTAATCAAGAAATCTTTAGCTAAAATGTCAATGAAATCAGTAATTAAATTAATCCCTAGAGAGATTTGAGCTAGGTGTGGACCCATTACATTTATTGCTTTATAATGTGAAATCAGTAATCATTATAATGGGAAAGGTTATCAGTTGAATTTATTTTTTTGAGACTTTGGTTGTCAACTCCTAACACCTTAAAAAAATAAAATAAAAATAAAAATAAAAAAATTATTCCATAATTTTTTAACTAAACCTAGGTGGTTCAAGGTTCTCAAGTGGGTTGTTTAACTGGGCATTACACACACTCACGCATGCACACGCACATGCATTCACACACACACACATGCACACATAAGCACATGCACACGCACACGCACACACAGAAGTGCTCGTACACACACAAGTGCTCGCACACGCACACGCACACACACACGCACACATGCAAGCAGACGCGCACGCACACACACACACACGCCCACACAAACATACACGTGTGTAAAAACACATTCACACACACACACATGCGCATGCGCACTCATGCACACACTCACATGCACATGCACACACACACACGCACACACTCACATGCACACGCACACGCATGCACACACACACACATGCACGCATGCACACATATACATACACACATACACACACACACACACACACTCACGAATGCACATGCACACGCACATGCACACGCTAACGCACACGCACATGCACACACAAACACACATGTAAACGTACACGTGCACACACACGCACATGCACACTTACACTTATTGTTGTTGTAAATCAGTAGAACCTCCTGGATGTTGATCAGATTTCTAGTTTGATCATACTAGCATCCAGTGTGATTGCACAACATTGAATCCTTTCCCCAAGTGTGGGACTTGCAAAATGATAAAGGAATCTCTAGTTTAGAGGTTGGTTCCTCAATTCCTCTGGTCAGATTTATCACTTACAAGTTGCAGAGGTATATATTCCTAATCCTACCCTAAATTCCAAAGGAGACAGAGATAGAGAATGCAGATAAACTAAAACTAATGCTAATAGGTGATGCACCAAAGGAGTGGTGAGCATTTTTTACTTCTACAGATTGACCCAGTCCTTAAAAATGCAACAAAGAACCTCATGCACAAACTAATAATTGTAATGAAGGGTCATAAATTAACTAAACAACACAGGCAGAGGATGAAAACTAATCACAGACGTTGTATTCTTATTTTAATCATCAAAATCACTTGCATTACAACGCCTGAGAGGAAAAATAAAGTTATAGTTCTTAGAAAGGTCTAATATTCCACCAAAATCACTTCCAAGGTGAGAAAGGGGACCTGCAATACACAAAAAATGTTCCACCCTTTGAAAATGAGCTAAATCTGGCTTTTACAGTGCAAGGGATGAGCCCAGGAGAGAGAAACATGGAAAAACATGGGAGAGATTCAATCATTGACCAAAATGCATTCAAAATAGCATGGGCATCCTTACAGACCCATTCCCTAACATTTTTAACCATGCTGGGAGATAATGCGAACCATTCTTCATTAAAAACGGTGATTGAAACGTCATTTCTGTTCATCACCACGTGCCAGAGATATTTTTTGATTTTATCTCCCTAAACTCCATAAAAATGTAAAATTGACCCTATAATCTTGTAGAGAATTTCACCAGCTTTCCATTGATATAAAGAACGTGAAAAAATAAGCTCTGGATCGAAAGATATGGCCATTTGAAGTTTTAGGGCAAAACAGGGCCAAATCGGGTTGGCGGGCAAAAAATTCGAATCTTTTCACCTTTTTGGTCATTTGGAAAATTTTCCAAAATTTCCCTGCGCTCTACTACTCTAGGTGCCACGTGGGAGCATCTCACTGGCCGTGGGCCTTTCAGGGGAAAATTTTCCCAAAAAACTCCGCCGAGCCATAACTTCAAAAATACATGGAGTTAGGAGGAAAACTTTACCTTTCTGGAAAGATGAGAAAGAGCTCTATTCAATGGTGCCATTTCCAGAAGGTTTTTAGTGCCTAAACAGAAAAATATTATGTCTGAGGCACAAGAGAAGGAAATATGAAAGGGAGTTAGCCACAAAATGAGTAGGGGGCACATTTTGGATAACAATTTTGGTGACTCAGAGGGGTCATCTTCCTGCTGGATGAAGTTACCAGTTACTTGAAGCAATCCATTGGGCATGGAGTCACCTGATTTTCTGTCTGATACCCCAACTGACTAGAACATTGCAAGGAGGAACATGGAATATCACCTGATGGAGCAAGGCCTGCAATCACATTCCCAGGAACAACAAGCCTGTGCCAAAGCACTTAGGGAAAGAAAAACTAATCTACAGCAAAACAATGTGCACAAGCACTTGGAGGAATGAAAACCTAAGCTAATATTTACAAGGTGGAGAATTTCCCTTTAGTAGCAATGCTTTAGATGGATTCCATTGACTAGAATCTGCAGTTCTTCACCATCTAATGAAGACAATTGGAAGGCATTGATGTCCTTACACTTTGTGACCATGTATGGGCCACTCCAAATGGCATCAAATTTTGAATGCCTCCACAGTTTGCTCTATCTGCATCCCATTTTGGCACTAGATCTCCAACTTGGAAGGATCTATTCTTGGCCTTTCTATCAAAGGTCATCTTTATTAAAGCCTGATCCTTCTCCATTACTTGGGATGCCTGATTTTTGATTTCTTGGAGCTCCATAAATTCTGCATATCTAACCTCCATGGGCTCAAACTCCAACAACTCCAATTGTTTCATGAGTTCCAATGTTGGCAACTCAAGAGACATGGGTAAAATTGCCTCTCTCCCATAAACAAGCTTGAATGGAGAGTTACCTGTAGATCTCTTGGGAATTATCCTATCAGCCCATAAAGTTGATTTCAATTTATTATGCCAAGACCTCTGATTTTCATCAAGAGTCCTCCTAATGATCTTCAACAAGTTCTTGTTTGTAGACTCAGCCTAGCCATTACCCTGAGGGTAATAGTTTGATGAAGTACTTAGGTAGATCTCATTCTTGACAGCCCATTCAGTCACCTTAGATCCAATGAATGCTAATGCATTATCTAATATTACTGTAGCTAGTATACCAAACCTGGTTACTATTCCCTCATAGAAGTCTAGGATACTAGCTTCATTTATTTCCTTGAGTGCTACTGCTTCAGTCCACTTAGTGAAGTAATATGTAGCTGTTAAAATCCACTTGTGCCCTTGGCTTGAATTGGGATTAATGACTCCAATGAAGTCTAAACCCCATTGCATGAATGGCTGGTCACCTGAAATTGGATGTAATGGAAGGGCATCTAGCCTCTCTTTACCTATGAAGAATGCACAATTCTTGCACCTCTTGATCCATGCATAATAATCATTGAAAATATTGGGCCAATAATAGCCACCCCTCATGATCTTTAGAGTTGTCACTCTTGGTGCAAAATGACCACCAGTTGGTCCACCATGGAACTCTTCCAACATCCTATGAATCTGATTTGTACCAATGCATCTCAGCAGTACTCCATTCACATATCTTTTGAACAAGACACCATCAACAAGGGCATATGGGACAACCTACAATCTGAAGTGCCTTCTTTGGGTCTTGTTCATCTCTGGAGGGCATAGGCCTATGCTTAGGAAGTGCATTATAATTTGGGTCCAGCAAGGAGTGGGGACACCATTATTTTCCTCTTGAGTGCTTTCTTTCTCACGGTTGTCTTGCAACGCCAAAACAGTCTCTTTCTCATTGCATGCTTCCTTTTGTTTTCTCAAAATTAGCTACTCACACAATCCTTTTCCTCTGACCAACTTGGTGACCTTGATCTCTATGTCATATTCCATGACACGGGTAATCCAACCTACTCTCTTTTCATTCAAGTCTTTGTTGAGGAGGAAGTCTTTAACCGCCGCATGAGAAACCAACAATTGAACCTTGTTTTTTGAGACTAAATGTTTGAACTTCTTCAAGCTTCTGATTACTGCAAGAACATGCTTCTTAATGAAAGAATATCTCACCTCATAGTCCTCCAGGATTTGGCTGAAGAAAACAATTAGCTGTTCATCATTGTCCTTGTTCTGTTGTACCAAAATTGCAAAAATAGTGTCATCCCCCCAAATGCATAGAGGATGAAATCCTTGGAGAAATCCAGGTTGATGAGAGTTGGGGCTTGAGAGATGGCTTCTTTGATTGCTTCAAAACTTTCCTTGCATTCTGCTGTCCACTTGAAAGCCATGCTTTTCTTTAACATCTAGGTGATAGGCCTGACAAGGGCTGTAAAATTTGGGACACACCTCCAAACAAAATTTATTCTCCCCAAGAAAATCTGGAGGGCCTTCTTGTGGCTTGGCAATGGCAGTGCTCTTATGGCTTCAACTCTTTCTGGATCAATTGCTAATCCTTCTTTCGAGACAATGTGGCCAAGGAGTTTTCCTTCATGGGCTAGAAAAATACATTTTTTAGGATTCAAGGAGACTCCAAATCTTCTACACCTTTGGAACACTTGTCTCAAATGAGAGAGGTGGTCCGCTGTATTTAAAAAAAAATAGTGATATCATCAAGATATATCAGCACTATGTTGTTAATCAAACCCTTGAACGCCATGTCCATTACTCTTTGGAAGGTAGCTCTGGCGTTGGACAGCCCAAATGGCATTTTCCTGTATGCATAAGTTCCCCATTTAGTTGTAAAGGTTGTCTTGAACTGATCTTCTTCCTTCACCATAATCTGATTATACCCTGAATAGCCATCAAGTAGTGAAAACCTCTCGGAGCCAACAACAACTTGTAAAATTTGCTCCATGGAAGGAATTGGGTAATGATCCTTAAGAGATGCTCTATTCAAATCTCTGAAGTTAACACACCATCTGATTTCCCCACTCTTCTTTTTGACTGGGACCAATTTGGCAACCCAACTTGAATGCTTGATAGGGAATATGATTCTTGATTCTATCAACTTATTCAATTCTTTTCTCATGAGAGGCTCCATGTGGGGGTTGACTGGCCTTTGTTTCTGCCTGATGGGCTTAGTATTTGGATCCAATTCAATGGTGTGTTGAGCTAACTCAGGATTGAAACCTTTTAAATCTTCATAGCTCCAAGCAAACACATCAGGGAATTCTTGACAAAGTTGTATAAACTCATACCTTTCTTGCTCAGTTATCATCTTGCCAACTTGGAGTGATTTGCCTTCTCCTATCGAGATGGACATTGAATCTTCTTCCTTCTCTTGGATGTTTGCTTTCTCCTTCCTAAACTGATCATTAGGATTGAAAATGGACTCCAAAGTAATAAGCCCCTTTGGTAGTTTGTTGGTTCTCAGCTGCACCACCTGGTCACCATACTGCTGCTCCAACTTTTCTTGATTTTTGGCTGAGAATTCAACCTCTTCTTGCAAGAAATGGATGATTTGCTGATCATTTTCAAACACTTGCCAACTTACATTGTTGTCCGGCACTGAAGGCCTTACAATCACATGGATGTTTGGCTATACCTTGTCCTTTTGAATGCTCTCCACAATGTCAAAGGTGGCCCCAATTGCTACAAGCTTGTCAGTAGCTTGGTTCTCTTTCATAGGAATGGATTTGATGTCAAAACACTCAAAATCTTCAATGAGGTCCCACACCCTGTTCTTGTAGCACTTGAGTAGATCATTCTTGACAACATGCTGCCCTTTGACTTGGTTGACAATCAACTCAGTGTCACCAAAGACTTGCAAGTTATTTATTCCTCTCTTGATTGCCCAATGCAGTCCTTGCACCAAGGCTTCATATTCAGCAGTGTTATTAGAGCATGCAAACTGAAATCTAAAAGTTGAATAATACTTAACTCCTTGAGGTGAAACTAGCATGGCTCCCCCTCCTGCACCTTGTCTACTCCTTGATCCATAAAAAAAAAATTGCCATACCTCATTGTCATCCTTGTGGTCTGGCTTGGTGATGCTAGGGATAGGCTGATTTTCTTCATGCATGCAATAGACTCCTAACTCAGATTCTTCTATTTCGTGATAAGGATCAAAAGCATGCACCGTGTTTTCCCATTCATAAAGAGTTAGGTCTAGGATACTTCCGACCTTGGTGTCAGCTTCATCAGTGCTTGGGTGATCTTCTTGATCAAACGCTGAACAATTGACATTTATCCGACTTGGGGTCTAAGGCTCAATGTGAAAGTTTGCAATAGGTTTAGACCTGATTGTGGCTTTGGTTCCATATCTTGTTCTGAACAACATGTGTGACCAGTCAGCAGATAAGTAACCTCCAATCTTAGCTGTGAAATCCCTTGACAAACATAGGGCAAAGAGTGGCGGAAGGTCTATTACTGAGACATCTTGCAAAACAACCACGTTGGGATAGTCATGCAAAGTAAGACTCAAGTTTTTAATCACTCCAACTGTTGTTACTGCTGTCCCATCCAACTGTACCACCCCTTTGGATATGGTTTCATACTGAATTCCCAACTGATCAGCTATTTGCTTGGGCATTACTGAACTACTTGCCCTGGAATCAATCATGCAATTGTGTACTAATTGGTTCCCAATGATCAATGAAACATAGAATGGAGGGGGCTTCAACATCTTACCTTGCTGTCCTCCATGATTCCCCTCAGGCTGGGCAGCATTTGTGAGCACCTTCTCTTACATTTGGACTTGCTGATTTGAAGTTGACCAGTCCTTCATGGCAGCTTGTAGCAAATCTCTTTGGCCTGGGATAGATAGTGATTCACACATTGATATGTTTACATTTGTCTTCTTCATCTGATCAATGATATTGAATGGGGACGAAGTATCCTTTTGCTGTCCCTTGGCCTGCACATTCATCCCTTGTATATGGGCAGCAACAAGTGGCATTTGAGTTGGCCTAGGAACTATTTTAGGCAGTCCTTGTGTGCTTGGGATTGCATTTTTCTTGCCAATAGTTTGTGGAGTGACAGAAGGTCGTGAATTACTTGGGACCAATGACTATTCTTCACCCAAATTTCTCCTCTTTGACCTTGTGTTGGCTGCAACACTTTGGGAAACTATCTAGTTCATGCCACAAAAATCTTCTGCCTACCATTTTACAAGTGTGGTATCATTTGGAGCCTATTGTTGCTGGAATGTTTCTTGTTGCTGGTCATTTCTTTGACTACCTTCACCCCCCACACCAGTTGTTGTCACCATTAATGCTTGATTCAAGGCACCGTTGAAGCACATGGACTGGTTATGAGGTTCATTGCATGGGAAACACTAATCAAACTCTTGAGCCATATTGTTTTATACTGGCACTAATGCTTTAGATGCAGATGTAGCATTGGGATTATAGGGCTGAAATGGTCTGTTGGCAAGAGGCCTTGCTTGATTTAGATTTGCAGTTGGATTGGGTGGTCTTTGGGGTTGATATGGCTTCTTGTTAGGTTGAGCTTGGGGCTGGAAAGAAGGTCTAAAACCTTGAGCTTTCTCCCTTTTGAGTGTAACCATCTCGTTACCTAGATTTTGCAATTGCTTCATGACTTCTTGAAGTTCATTTGAGGCACTAGAAGATGAAGTGGAAGCTTCACTTGAATTCTGATTTCTAGGAGTGGGAATAGAAGCTAACTTAGGCACTTGGCTAGTATTTGGGCTCTCTAAACTTGGATATAATGGCATTGGAGGCCTAGGAGCTAGCTTGCCAGCTTGAATCAAACAATTTTCAGCTCTAATGGCAATGCTATAAGCAATGGGGATAGTTGTGCCTCCCATGGACTGAATTAACATAGAAATATCAGAATTTAAAGCTTTAAGGTAATAAAGAAAAGCACCTTTTGTTGTTGGCCTGACTGCCACTGGAATTCTCTCCCAAGTCCTTTGAAATCTGAAATTAAAATTAGTCAGCTGCTCATTAGGAGCTCTTTTGATAGTTGTCAGTTGCTCCAAAAGGGACAAGTTGTCTCCCTTTTCCCCAAACTGCTCATGGAGGGCTATACATAGCTGATACCAATTTTGAATAGAACCTGAGGCAAGACTCCTGAACCATTGCAAAGCTTTCCCTTTGAATGAAGATGCCAACAGTTTGACAGCAACTCGCATCTCATTGATCTCATGGATTGCACAAATGTTAGCAATATCCTTAACATGATCACCAGGAGTGGTCTGATTTTCTCCAGTGAAGTATGGAATGTTCTTCAATGCTGCAACTGGGATTGGATTTTGTGCATTGAGAGCAAGTGGGCTGCTGCCAGTGAAATTGACATAGGGGTTGTTTTGTGCCATTCTGATTGGCCTTAGAACCCTTGTTGATTGAATAAAAGGCCTACCAGGTGGAGGAGTTGAGAGAGTTCTATTTGGTGGAGATGGAGAGCTTTAGATTCTCCTCCCACTTTGCCTTATTCTTGGAGATAATTGTAGATATTCAAACAACACCTCTTTTTCTCCAGCTCTTGACCTTGTACTGATTCTTCTTATGAGTTTTCAGGTCTGCACTACTAAAACCAGCTGATTCTTCTTCCTTGGAGTCACCAGATGTGTAATTTATAGCTCTTTTAAGCAAGAAACTTGCAACAAATGCACATCAATTTTGTTGCAATGAAGATGAATAATTCTATGTCCTACCGGGCGTGCCAAAACTGTTGTTGCAAATCAGCAGCACCCCCTAGATGTTGATCACTTACAGATTTATCACTTACAAGTTGCAGAGGTCTATATTCCTAACCCTACCCTAAATTCAAAAGGAGACAGATAGAGAATGCAGATAAACTAAAACTAATCCTAATAGGTGATGCACCAAAGGAGTGGTGAGCATTTTTTACTTCTACAGATTGACACAATCCATAAAAATGCAACAAAGAACCTCATGCACAAACTGATAATTGTAATGAAGGATTAGAAATTAACCAAACAACACAGGCAGAGGATGAAAACTAATCACAGAGGTTGTATTGTTATTTTAATCATCAAAATCACTTGCATTACAACACCTGAGAGGTAAAATAAAGTTGTAGCTCTTAGAAAAGGTCTGATATTCCACCAAAATCACTTCCAAGGTGAAAAAGGGAACCTGCAATACACAAAGAATGTTCCACCTTTGAAAATGAACAAAATCTAGCTTTTACAGTGCAAGGGACGAGCCCTGGAGAGAGAAACGCGGGAAAACGTGGGAGAGGTTCAATCATTGACCAAAATGCATTCAAAATAGCATGGGCATCCTTACAGACCCATTCCCTAACATTTTTAACCATGCTGGGAGAGAATGCGAGCCATTCTTCATTAAAAATGGTGGTTGAAACGTCATTTCTGTTCATCACCACGTGCCAGAGACATTTTTAAATTTAATCTCTCCAAAATCCATTAAAATGTAAATTGACCCCAGAATCTTGTAGATAATTTCACCAGCTTTCCATTGATATAAAGAACGTGAAAAACCGAGCTCTGGATCGAAAGATATGGCCATTTGAAGTTTTAGGACAAAACAAGGCCAAATAGGGTTGGCGGGCAAAAAATTCGAATTTTTTCACCTTTTTGGTCATTTGAAAAATTTTCCAAAATTTCCCCGCGCTCCGCCACTCTAGGTGCCATGTGGCGGCATCTCATTGGCCGCGGGCCTTTCAGGGGAAAATTTTCCCAAAAAAGTCCGCCGAGCCATAACTTCAAAAATACATGGAGTTAGGAGGAAAACTTTACCTTTCTGGAAAGCTGAGAAAGAGCTCTATCCAATGGTGTCATTTCCAAAAGGTTTTTAGTGCCTAAAAATCAAAATATTATGTTTGAGGCACAAGAGAAGGAATGATAACACTTACATGCACACGCTCACGCTCATGCACACGCACACGCGCAAGCACACACACACACGCACACACACACACAAACACACACCCGCACACACACACGCTCACGCCCACACACTCATGCACACACTCACACACATGCACACACACACACACACGCACGCATGCATGCACACTCACAGGCACATGCACACACACACACACACGCACACACACAAACACACATGCACACGCACGCACACTCACACACACATACGCACATGGACATACACGTGCATGCACATGCACATGCAAATGCACACATGCGCATAATAACACATGCACGCATAAACACACACGCACCCACACACACACACACGCTCACGCCCACACACACACACACACATGTACACAAGGGCACAAACACAAACGCACGCACAAACACACATGCACCACACACACACAGACATGCACACACACACGCATGCACGCACGCTCACACACACGCACGCACGCAAGCACACAGACACACACGCACATGCGAACAAACACACACGCATAGACACACACGCACATGCGCACAAACACACATGCACAGACACACACGCTCACGCCCACGCACTCATGCACACACCCTCACACGCATGCAAAAACACACACGCATGCACGTACACGCACACTCACAGGCAGATGC
>CM034156.1:209072842-209135342 GCA_019776745.2 Taxus chinensis | reverse complement strand
CCACACACGCACATGCACATGCACACGCACACGCTCATTTACACGTGCACGCACATGCACACGCACGTGCACTTGCTCACGCCCATGCTCTCATGCACACACACTCACACGTACGAACACACACACACACACTCACACGCACACGCACATGCACACACATACGCACATGCCTACACATATGTGCACGCGCACATAAACACACACGCAAATGCACACGCACACTCACTCACACATGCAAATGCACACACACACGCACACACACATGCACACATGCGCACACACGCACATGCACACGTACACGCACACACCCATGCACACGCAGACGTAAACACACACACACACATGTGTGTGTGTGCACACATGCACATGCACACGCAAACACACACGCATGCACGCATGCACACACGCACACGCACACACACACAGACACTCACACCCACGCACTCATGCCCACACACTCACACACGTGCACACACACACACACACACACACACACACACACACACACACACACACACACACACACACACACACACACACACACACCACGCACACACACACGCAATCTCTCATGCACATGCACACGCACATGCACACACACACACACGCACACGCACGCGTGCACGCACACACACACACCACACACACTCACATGCACATGCACACACACACATGCACACACACACACACACACGCACGCGCGCGCGCGCACACACACACACACGTGCGCGTGCGCACACGCACAAGCACATCAACACAAATGCACACACACAAGAACACACACACACACATGTTCACGCCCATGCACTCAGGCACACACACTCATAGGCATGCTAACACACGCAAGCATGAACAAACATACGTACACACACACACACAGACACACACAGTCACAAACGCACAAGCACACGCACACGCTAACACACACGTGCACGTGTTATCCTGCAAAATTGACTAGGGCAATTTGCAGGTAACCATATAGAAATTTTAGTTTTGGCCCCCAAAGGAGTTTGACAATGTTTGAGGAAGTCCAAAACTTCCTTTTAAAAATTAGAATGTTGTAAGACTTAGTCACTTTTGTTAAATCTTTGGGCATCCCATCTTCATTTTGACATGACTGAAGTTGCACCCCTTTTTGCGTTGAGCGCACTTTTCCTTGTGTCGACACACCTAAATCTGCGCCCCTTTAAATAACCTTCAATGCACTCATTGTGTTGACATCCGAAAATGTGTGCTTAGGCGCTAGAAATGTTGTGTCGACATCAACAAATTTATGCTAAGGCGCACTTTTCCTTGTGTCAACACTCCCAAAGGCACCAAAGAAGTTGGTGAGATAATAAATGTGAATTTTTCTATAAATATGCTCCCAACACCTATCATTTTCATGAATTGAAATTTGTGAAAAGTGTCTTCTTTACACCTGTCACCCATGCATGTCATTTTTTGAGCTTGTGGATCCCACGTCGTTCCTCATCTTTTATAAATCTAGGTAAGTGGCTCCTCTCCTAGTTGTTGTTTTTGTCTTGTTTGTATTAGGTATTAAGGTTGTTATAAAGATAAAATTTAAAAGAAACACACCTAACACAACCTATAAACCAGCTGAATTTCAATTTCTCTCTCCTTCCAAATTTGTAAATCTGGGAGACCCCTACCTCCGAAAAAACCAAAAAATCATCTTTTCTTGCCTACTTCCTTGTCAAACAAACCCTCTCTTTACCATCTGAGAAATCCAAAAGAGAGAGGAAGAGAAACCAAGAAAAGAGCAAAGTTGTTAAACTGATTAAAAGCATGGCACATTGTCCTTCTTTGTAACATCTACCAAAATTGTGCCTTGGCGCGCTTCCCCCTTTGCAACATAACTTTAACACGTGCCCAGTTGAAAGAGCACTGTTGTGGCAAATCAGCAACACCCCTGGATGCTGATCAGGCTTCTAATTTGATCATTCTAAGCATCTAGTGTGATTGCACAACATTGAATCCTCTTCCCAAGTGTGGGACTTGCAAAATGGAAGAGGAATCTCCAGGTTAGAGGCTGGTTCCTCAACTCCTCTGATTAGCTAATTCACTTGTATAATTGCAGAGGTTTAAACTCCTAAATCTACTCTAAATTCCAAGGAGACAGAGATAGAGAATGCAAAAAAGAAAGAACTAATGCTAAAAGGTGATGCACCAAAGGAGTTGTAGACACCTGATGCTGCATGAAATACACAATCCACAAGGAAACACAACACAAAAACATGCACAAATTCTCAAAATGTAATGAAAGATCAAGAAAGCAATGATAGATATATGAAAGGATTGAGGGATTTTAATCACAGAACATATATCAACATCTCAGATCCAATACAGTACATTACAGTGATCTAGAGGTAAGAAAAGGTGTTGCATTACATGGAAAGGTAAAATTTCTTCACAAATTCTACTAAGGAGAAAGAAAAAGGAAGTTGTAGAGCTGAAAAAGTGTCTCCCCCTTTGCAAAATGAACTCATCCTAGCTTTTACAGTGCAAACCACGACCCCAGGAGAGAGAAACATGGGAAAACATGCAAGGGGTTTAACCATTGACCAAAATTCCATCAAAACAGCATGGGCGCCCTGATAGACCCATTCCCTGACATTTTTAACCATGCTGAGAGAGAGTGCGAGCCATTCTTCATTAAAAACGGTGGTTGAAACGTCATTTCTGTCCATGACCACGTGTTAGAGGTGTTTCTTGATTTTCTCTCTCAAAACTCAACCAAAGTGCAAAAATGACCCTGGAATCTTGTAGAGAATTTTACCAGCTTTCCCTTGATATAAAGAATGTGAAAAACCGAGATTTGGATCGAAAGATATGGTGATTTGAAGTTTTAGGGCAAAACAGGGCCAAATCGGGTCGGTGGGAATTTTTTTTTGAATTTTTACCTTTTTGGTCATTTGGAAAAATTTTCAAAATTTACCTGCACCCCGCCAGTCCAGGTGCCATGTGGAAAATTTTTATTGGGTGCGCGCCCCTTCCCGCTCCATTTTTCTTTGTTTTAGCCTTTGGAAGATTTTCCAAAATTTCCCCGCCGTGACGACGAGATGGGACACATGTCACGCTCTGATTGGGAACGGGCCCATTCTTTCAAATTTTCATGCGAGTCACTTTGATATTTTTGGCCTGGACATGTGTCAAAACCCCATTGGATGTGGGTTTGACCCTCCTAAATTTCCTTGCGGGGCTTGCTCTGAATTTTTTGCCCCACCTGGACACGTGGCGAGATTCTATTGGCTCGCAATAAGGGGGGCGGGTTTTCCCATATGAATTTTCCTTTATTTTCTCCTTGGGAAACTTTTCCAAATATTCCCCGTGCCCCACCACTCCTTGACATGTGTCCTCATGTGATTAGTTGGTGGAGACTCTGTAGGCATTTTAACTTTTGTGCCAATGTTTTGGGAAAAATTCCCAATTTCCACCCACGCTCCGCCGGTTTGAACCTCCTTAGACACGTGGCATGTTTCTATTTACCGTGGGGCCATCCTTCAAAAAAATTTCTTGCACCAACACTTAGTCAATTTTTCCAACTTTCTCCCCTGGGCACGTGGCAGTAAATGATTGGCCGGCGGGCCCGCAGAAAAAATTCTTCCTTTTGAAACCTTTGCCAAAACACTTAGTAAAAAACCAAGTTCTCCTCCGACCCCCGCCACTTCTTTGGACACGTGGCACATCTTGATTGGCTGTGGGCCTTCTAGGGGAAAATTTCCCACAAAAACTCCGCCGAGCCATAACTTGAAAAATACATGGTGTTAGGAGGAAAACTTTACCTTTCTGGAAAGCTGAGAAAGAGCTCTATCCAATGGTGCCATTTCCAGAAGGTTTTGAGTGCCTAAAAAGAAAAATTTTGTGACTGAGGCACAAGAGAGGGAAGAATGAGAGGAGTTAGCCACAAAATGAGCAGAGGGCACATTTTGGATAACAATTTTGGCGACTCAGAGGGGTCATCTGCCTGCTGGATAGAAGATCAGTGGCCTTTTATCAATCCATTGGGCATGGAGTCATAAGCAAGCCTGAAAACTGATTGGAACTTTACAAAATTCCCTCTGAGCCACTTGAATTCCACTGAACTTAGAGTTGTTCTCACCAAAATGCCACTAAAATGAACTGTGCAAGAGTAAAACCAGCAGCACCAAAACTATGTATAAAACTGAAAATCATACATGCTCCAAAGGGGACATGTAGAGTGTGCACAAGCACTTCTTTTACTGAAAGCAAACCTACCTACTCTACTCTAATGGAAACAAAGGTGAGCTAAACAAACCCTGTAACTGGTTGTGTAAAATAGCTTCCTTTCTTCAAAATTGGCAACCATGCAACTAATTTAGCATTGAACATGGCTGATTGGATGAGTGGAAAGTCAACAAGAAGCTGGTATTCTACCCAAATCATCCAGGTATCAGCTGAAGGAAAATTCAATACCTCTTTTAGTTGTTCTACATCTAGATTCGAGAGGTATGATAACTGATTCTTGGTTCTTTGCAACTCATCCTCATGCTTAGAAGCAAGCATGACTAGTTGTGACTTCTCCTTTGGCTCCAATAAAGCCAAATACTTGATTGGGCAAGGTATGGTCCTTTAAGTATGCCCATTTCCCTAATTTTCAACTCCAAGATGGATTTCTCTTGTAGACCCTCTTCAATGGATGGTGCAGAAGCAAAGGTAGAACCTTTTTGCTCTTTCTCTTCCTCTAATGAAGGACATGAAAGGTTAAAATCTTCCAATCTTGGTTCCAAAGAGCTGCTATAAGATGCAGGCTGCTGCAAATGGGTGCTCTCCTTCATGACAGTAGGCTCAGGTGTTTGGAATGTGGATGATGAAAGAGAGAATGGTAGGAACTCAACCGGTTCTTCTTCATCAAAACAGTCCTCCAAATCTGACAGATAAACTACCTCATTATTGTCCTGCTGCAAATGCTCAACTTCCTCCATGGTATCCTCTTGATCTATAACTTGATCATCATGGTTTATTTCATCCTCCAACATTGAGTTTGAGAGATCAAACTCTTCTTCAGCACTAGAACACAAGAGGGATGTGTTATCCAAAATGTGCCCCTTGCTCTTTTTGTGGCTAACTCCTCCCTTTCTTCCCTCTCTTGTGCCTCAGTCACAATTTTTTTTATTTTAGTCACTCAAAACCTTCTGGAAGTGGCACCATAGGATAGAGCTCTTTCTCAGCTTTCTAGAAAGGTAAAGTTTTCCTCCTAACTCCATGTATTTTTGAAGTTATGGCTCGGCGGAGTTTTTTGGGAAAAGTTTCCCCTGAAAGGCCCGCGGCCAATGAGATGCCGCCACATGGCACTTAGAGTGGCGGAGCATGGGGAAATTTTGGAAAATTTTCCAAATGACAAAAAAGGTGCAAAAATTTGAATTTTTGCCCACCGACCCGATTTGGCCCTGTTTTTCCCTAAAACTTCAAATCTCCATATCTTTCAATCCAGAGCTCAGTTTTTCACGTTCTTTATGTCAATGGAAATCTGGTAAAATTATCTACAAGATTTTCAGGGTTATTTTTACATTTTGGTGGATTTTGGAGGGAGAAAATCAAGAAACACCTCTGGCAGGTGGTCATGGACAGAAATGACGTTTCAACCATCATTTTTAATGAAGAATGGCTCGTATTCTCTCCCAGCATGGTTAAAAATCTTAGGGAATGGGTTTGTTAGGGCACCCATGCTATTTTGATGGCATTTTGGTCAATGGTTGAACCCCTTGCACTTTTTCCCACATTTCTCTCTCTTGGGGTCGTGGTTTGCACTGTAAAAACCATATTTGGCTCATTTTCAAAGTGTGGAACATTTTTTGTGTATTGCAGGTCCCCCTCTCACATTGAAGTGATTTTCCACTGGAGAGAATCAGACTACTCTTGGTGATCATGTTAAAGACATTGCCAACCTTTTTGTAATTCATGAAATCAATGAGATGCAAGTTGCTATCAAATTGTTGGCATCTTCATTCAAGGGGAAGGCTTTGCAATGGTTTAGAAGCCTTGCCTTAGGTTCTATTCAAAATTAGAACCAGCTATGTGTAGCACTTCATGAGTAATTTTGAGAGAAGGGAGACAACTTGTCTCTTTTGGAGTAGCTGACAACCATCAAGAGAGCTCCCAATGAGCAGCTAATGGATTTATACTTTAAATTTCAAAGGACTTGGGAGAGAATTCCAGTCGCAGTCAGGCCAACAACAGAAGGTGCTTTTTTTTACTATCTCAAAGCTCTAAATTTTGATATTTCTATGTTAATTCAGTCCATGCGAGGCACAACTATCCCCATTTCTTATAGCATTGCCATTAGAGCTGAAAATTGTTTGATCCAAGCTGGCAAACTAGCCCCTAGACCTCCCATGCCATTGTTTCCAAGTTTAGAGAGCCCAAACACTAATCAAGCACCGAATTTGGCTCCTTCTCCCACTCCTAGAAATCAGAATTCAAGTGAAGCTTCCACTTCATATTCTAGTGCCTCAAATGAACTTCAAGAAGTCATGAAGCAATTGCGAAATTTAGGTAATGAGCTGGTTACTCTAAAGAGGCAACAAGCCTAAAGCTCAGCCTAACAGGTAACCATATTAACCTCATAGACCACCAAATCCAGCTACAAATCTAAATCAAGCAAGGCCTCCTGCCAATAGACCATTTCAGCCCTATAATCAAAATGCTATATCTGCCTCTAAGGCATTGGTGCCAACACAAAACAATGTTGCTTAGGAGTATGATTGGTGTTTTCCATGCAATGAACCTCACAACCAATCTATGTGTTTCAACGGTGCCTTGAATCAAGAATTAATGGTGATAACTACTAGTGTGGAGGGTGAGGGAAATCAAGGAAACAACCAACAACAAGAAACATTCTAGTAGTAATCAACTCCAAATGACACCACACTTGTGAACTGGCAGGTAGAGGATTTTTGTGGCATAAATCAAATAGTCTCTCAAGGTGTTGCAGCCAACACAAGGTCAAAAAGAAGGAATTTGGGTGAAGAACAGCCATTAGCTCCAACCAATCCACAACCTTTTATGGCTCCACAAATGGTTTGCAAACAAAATCTAGTTGTAAATGCACAAGGGCAGCCAAGAACAACTCCTAGACCAACTCAAATACCAGTTGTTGTTGCCCACATGCAAGGGATGAATATGTAATCCAAGGGACAACAAAGAGATCCTTCACCACCATTTAGTATCATTGATCAGATGAAGAAGACAAATGTAAATATATCAATGTGGGAATCCCTATCTATCCCAGGCCTGAGAGATTTGCTACAAGCTTCCATGAAGGACTGGCCAACTTTGAATCAGCAAGTCCAAATGCAAGAGAAAGTGCTCACAAATGTTGCCCAGCCTGAAGGGAATCATGGAGGATAGCAAAGTAAAATGTTGAAGCCCCCTCCTTTTTATGTCTCATTAATCATTGGAAACCAATTGGTGCATAATTGCATGATTGATTTTGGGGCAAGTATCTCAGTGATGCCCAAGCAAATAGCTAATCAGCTAGGACTTCAATATGAAACCGTATCCAAAGGAGTAGTGCAGTTGGATGGGAAAACAGTAACAACAGTTGGGGTGATTAGAAACTTGAGTCTTACCTTGCATGCATGTCCAAATGTTGTTGTTTTACAAGATGTATCAGTTATAGACCTTCCACCACTCTTTTCCCTATGTTTGTCAAGAGATTTCACAGCCAAGATTGGAGGATATTTGTCTGCTAATTGGTCACACATGATGTTCAGAACGAGGTATGGAACCAAAGCTACAATCAGGTCTGAACCTATTGCAAACTTCCACATTGAGCCCTACACTCCAAGTCAGATCAATGCCAACTGTTCGGCATTTGATCAAGAAGATCACCCAAGCACTGATGAAGCTGACACCAAGGTTGGAAGCATCCCAGATCTAACTCTTGATGAATGGGCAAACAAGGTGCATGCTTTTGATCCTTATCAATAAGTAGAAGAATCCGAGCTAGGGGTCTATTGCATACATCAAGAAGATCAGCCCATTCCTAGCATCACCAAGCCAAACCACAAGGATGACAATATGGTATGGAAGCTATTTTTTGATGGATCAAGGAGTAGATAAGGTGCAGGAGGTGGAGCTATGCTTATTTCACCTCAAGGAGTAAAGTACTATTCAACTTTTAGATTTCAGTTTGCATTCTCCAATAACACTGCTAAATATGAAGCCTTAGTGCAAGGGATGCATTGGGCAATAAAGAGAGGAATAAAGAACTTGCAAGTCTTCGGTGACAGTGAGTTGATTGTCAACCAGGTCAAGGGGAAGCATGCTATCAAGAATAATCTACTCAAGTGCTACAAGAATAGGGTGCGGGACCTCATTGAATATTTTGAGGGTTTTCGCATCAAATCAATTCCTAGGAAAGAGAACCAAGCTGTTGACAGGCTTGCAGCAGTTGGGGCAGCCTTTAACGTTTTGGAGAGCATTCAAAATGATAAGGTACATCCAAACATCCATGTGATTATGAGGCCTTCAGTGCCGGATAACAATGTAAGTTGGCAAGTGTTTGAGAATGACCAACAAATCATCCATTTCTTAGAAGAAGAAGCTGAGTTCTCAGCTAAAAATCAGGAAAAATTGGAACAACAGTATGGTGACCAAGTGGTACAGCTAAGAACTAATAAGCTACCCAAGGGACTTATCACTTTGGAGTCCATTTTCAATCCCAATGATCAGTTTAGGAAAGAGAAAGCAAACATTCAGGTCAAGAGAGAAGATTCAGTATCCATCTTGGTGGAAGAGAACAAACCATTACAAATTGGAAAGATGACAACTAAACAAGAAAGGTACGAGTTCTTACAACTATGTCAAGAGTTCCCTAATGTGTTTGCTTGGAGCTACGAAGATTTGAAAGGTTTAAATCCCAAGCTAGCTAAGCACACCATTGAGTTAGACCCAAATACTAAGCCCATCAGGCAAAAACAAACGCTAGTCAATCCACACATGGAATCTCTCATGAGGAAGGAATTGAACAAGTTGATTGAGTTAAGAATCATATTCCCAATCAAGCAATCTAGTTGGGTTGCCAACTTAGTTCCAGTCAGAAAGAAGAGTGGAGAGATCAGATTGTGTGTTGACTTCAGAGACTTGAATAGAGCATCTCTCAAGGACCATTACCCACTCCCTTCTATGGAGCAAATTTTGTAAGTTGTGGCTGGCTCTGAGAGGTTTTCACTACTTGATGGCTACTCGGGCTACAATCAGATTATGGTGAAGGAAGAAGATCAGTTCAAGACAGCCTTCACAACCAAATGGGGAACTTATGCATACAAGAAAATGCCATTTGGGCTGTCTGACACTGGAGCTACCTTCCAAAGAGCAATGGACATGGTGTTCAAAGGTTTGATTAACAACATGGTGCTGATATACCTTGATGATATCACTATTTTTTCAAAGAATGCAGCAGACCACCTCTCTCATTTGAGACAAGTCTTCCAAAGGTGCAGGAGATTTGGAGTGTCTTTGAATCCTAAGAAGTGTATCTTCCTAGCACATGAAGGAAATCTCCCTTGCCATATTGTCTCCAAAGAAGGATTAGCAATTGATGTAGAGAGGGTTGAAGCCATAAGAGCACTACCATTGCCAAGCCACAAGAAGGCCCTTCAAAGTTTCTTGGGGAGAATAAAATTTGTTCGGAGTTTTGTCCCAGATTTTGCAGCCCTTGTCAAACCTATGACCAAAATGTTAAAGAAAAGCATGGCTTTCAAGTGGACAGCAGAAGGCAAGGAGAGTTTTGAAGTAATCAAAGAAGCCATATCCCAAGCACAAACTCTCATCAACCCGGATTTCTCCAAGGATTTCATCCTCTATGCATTTGGAGGTAATGATAATATTTCTGCCATTTTGGTACAGCAGAACAAGGACAATGATGAGTAGCCAATTACTTTCTTCAGCCAAAGCCTAGATGACTATTAGGTGAGATATTTTTTTATTGAGAAGCATGTGTTATCCAAAATGGTGCCTCAACTCATTTTTGTAGCTAACTCCTTGTGTTCTTGCATCTCTTGTGCCTCTGTCTACATTTTTTGATTTTTAGGTACTCAAGGATTTTTGGAAATGGCACCATCAGATAGAGCCCTCTCTCAGCTTTTCAGAAAGGTAAAGTTTTCCTCCTAACTCCTTATATTTTTCAAGTTATGGCTCGGTAGAGTTTTTGTGGAAAATTTTCCCATTTGAGGCCCGCAGCGAATAGGAAGCTGCCACGTGGCAGACGAGTTCGGGGGTCGGAGGAAAATTTGATTTTTTTCCAAGTATTTTGGTTGAAGGTTCAAATGGAAATTTTTTCCCGCGGGCCCGCGGACCAATCAGGTTGTGACACGTGTCACAAGTGGGGGGTGGAATGAAAAAATTTGCTAAGTATTTGCCAAATTTTCCAAAGTGGAAGAATGGAACGGAGAGCCCGCAACGAGTAAAATTAGGACATGTGTCCTAAGGGGAAGGTAGATTTGGAGCTCGGGGTGGTTTTTGAAAATTTTACAAAAATTTTCGGCCAAAACTAAAAAGTGAAAGAAGGGCCTACACCCCCTGTCAGCCATTCAAAAGCCGACACGTGTCCCAGCCGGGCGGGGCGTGGGGGAAAAATAAATTTTTTTCCAAAGTCTAAAAATGTCAAAATTTCAAATGAAAACCCGCGGGAGGCGAAGGAGAGAGAATTCCAGAATGAATCAGAGCTTGCCACATGGCATCCGACTAGCAGAGTGAGGGGAATTTTTGAAATTTTTTCCAAAGACAAAAAAGGGGTAAAATTTGAAAAAATTTCCGGTCGATCCATTTTTGGGCCGTTTTTGCCCTAAATCTTCAAACGATCATATCTTTTGATCCAGAGCTCATATTTTCATGTTCTTTATATCATTGGAAATATGTTAAAATTCGCTACATGATTCCATGGTCAATTTCTAATTTTGGTTCATTTTGGAGAGAGAAAATTTAAAAACGATTCTGGTACGTGTCCATGGCCAGAAATGACATTTCAACAACCAAATTTAATACAAAATGGGTCGCATTCTTCTCCAGCATGGTCAAAAATGATAGGGTATGGGTTTGTAAGGTCCTCCATGCTGTTTTAATGCATTTTCCATCAATGAGTAATCGGCTCGCATGTTTTTTATGTTTTCTCTCTCCTGGGCTCGACCCATGCATTGTAAAAGCTAGATTTGGCTCATTTCTTGAGGGTTGAACACTTTTTGGCATTGAAAACTTCTTCTTTCACCTCCAGCAAGTGATAGTTTTAAGAATCAGACCTTTTTCACAGTTTATAACAGGTTTATACCTCTTTGATGGTGGAATGCAAGAGATTTTTTTATGAAATTGACAGTGCAAACTCTGTGAATGCTTTCAGTCCTCTGTTTGTATTGTTTTACTTCATTTCAAGACCTCTAATTACATCTATCAGCTTGTGTATGTTTTACCTTGTTGCATTTCATTAATTTGTGTCTATTTATATGGCAAGAAATGTTTCACCACTCCTTTTGGTGCATCACCATCTTTAGTTTAGTTTCATTTTTGCATTTTTATCCCTGTCTCCTTGCAATCTAGGGTAGAATTAGGATTAGAACCTCTGTAGTTGTGTAAAATATAGATATAAATCAGAGGAGTTTGAGGAACCAACCTCTAATCTGGAGATTCCTCTCTCATTTTCACAAGTCCCACACTTGGAGAGAGGTTTCCATGTTGTGTAATCACACTGGATGCTCTAGAATCAACTTAGAAACCTTATTTACATCCAGGGGTGCTACTGATTTGCAACAACAGTTTTGGCATGCCCGGTGGGACATTAGAGGTCTCATTTTTATTGCAGAAAAGTTGATGTGCATCTGCTATAATTTTCTTGCTTGAAAAGAGCTATAATTTACACATCTGGTGACTCCAAGGGGAAGAATCAATTGGTTTCAGTAGTGCAGGCCTGAAAACTCATGAGAAGAATCACTACAAGGTCAAGAGTTGGAGTAGAAGAAGTGCTGTTTGAATACCTGCAGTTATCTCCAAGTGTAAGGCAAAGTGGGAGGAGAATCCAAAGGTCTCCATCTCCATCAAACAGAACTCTCTCAACTCCTCCGCCTTGTAGGCCTTTCATTCAATCAACAAGGGTTCTAAGGCCAATTAGAATGGCACAAAACAACCCCTATGTCAATTTCACTGGCAGCAGCCCACTTGCTCTCAATGCACAACATCCAATTCCAATTGTAGCCTTGAAGAACATTCCATACTTCACTGGAGAGAATCAGACTACTCCAGGTGATCATGTTAAAGACATTGCTAACCTTTGTGTAATTCATGAAATCAATGAGATACAAGTGGTTGTCAAGTTGCCGGCATCTTCATTCAAGGGGAAAGCATTGCAATGGTTTAGAAGCCTTGGAGCTAGTTCAATCACAAATTGGAATCAGCTGTGTATAGCACTTCATGAGCAATTTGGAGAGAAGGGAGACAACTTGTCTCTTTTGGAGCAGCTGACAACCATCAAGAGAGCTCCCAATGAGCAGCTGACTGATTTCAACTTCAAATTTCAAAAGACTTGGGAGAGAATTCCAGTGGTAGTCAGGCCAACAGTAGAAGGTGCTTTTCTCTACTATCTCAAAGCTCTAAATTCTGATATTTCTATGTTGATTCAGTCCATGGGAGGCATAACTATCCCTATGGCTTATAGCATTGCCATTAGGGCTGAAAATTGTTTGATCCAAGCTGGCAAACTTGCCCCTAGACCTCCCATGCCATTGTTTCCAAGTTTAGAGAGTCCAAACACCAATCAAGCACCTAATTTGACTCCTTCTCCCACTCCCAGAAATTAGAGTTCAAATGAAGCTTCTACTTCATCTCCAAGTGCCCCAAATGAGCTTCAAGAAGTCATGAAGCAACTGCAAAACCTAGGCAATGAGCTGGTTACTCTCAAGAGGCAACAAGCCCAAGGTTTTAGACCTTCTTACCAGCCCCAAGCTCAGCCTAACAGGCAGCCATACCAACCACAAAGACCACCTAATCCAGCTGCAAATATGAATCAAACAAGGCCTCCTGCGAATAGACCATTTCAGCCCTACAATCCAAATGCCATGTCTGCCTCTAAGGCATTGGTGCCAACACAAATCAACATTGCTATGGAGTATGACTAGTGTTTTCCATGCAATGAACCTCATAACCAATCCATGTGCTTCAATGGTGCTTTGAATCAAGCATTAATGGTGACAACTACTGGTGTGGAGGGTGAGGGCAGTCAAGGAAACAACCAACAACAAGAAACATTCCAACAGCAATCAGCCCCAAATGACACCACGTTGGTAAATTAGCAAGCAGAGGATTTTTGTGGCATGAATCAGGTAGTTTCCCAAGGTGTTGCAGCCAACACAAGTTCAAAAAAGAGGAATTTGGGTGAAGAACAATCATTGGCTCCAACCAATCCACGACCTTCTATGGTTCCACAAGTGGTTGGAAAACAAAATCCAGTTGTAAATGCATAAGGGCAGCCAAGAACAGCTCCTAGGCCAACTCAAATACCAATTGTTACTGCTCACGTGCAAGGAGTGAATGCGCAAACAAAGGGACAAAAAAGAGATCCTTCATCACCATTCAGTATCATCGATCAGATGAAGAAGAAAAATGTCAACATATCAATGTGGGAATCCCTATCTATCCTAGGCCAAAGAGATTTGATACAAGCTGCCATGAAGGACTGGCCAACTTCAAATCAGCAAGTTCATATGCAAGAGAAAGTGCTCACAAATGCTGCCCAGCCTGAGGGGAATCATGGAGGACAAAAAGGTAAAATGTTGAAGCCCCCTCCTTTCTATGTTTCATTAATCATTGGAAATCAGCTAGTGCACAATTACATGATAGACTCTGGGGCAAGTAGCTCAGTGATGCCTAAACAAATAGCTGATCAGCTAGGGCTCCAGTATGAAACAATATCCAAAGGGGTAGTGCAGCTAGATGGGACAACAGTAGCAACAGTTGGAGTGATTAAAAACTTGAGTCTTACCTTGCATGCATGTCCAAATGTTGTTGTTTTACAAGATGTATCAGTCATAGACCTTCCACCACTCTTTGCCCTTTGCTTGTCAAGGGACTTCACAGCCAAGATTGGAGGATATTTGTCTACTGATTGGTCACACATGCTGTTTAGAATGAGGTATGGAACCAAAGCTACAGTCAGGTCTGAACCTATTGCAAACTTCCACATTGAGCCTTACACTCCAAGTCAGATTAATGCCAATTGCTCAGCATTTGATCAAGAAGATCACCCAAGCACTGATGAAGCTAACACCAAGGTTGGGAGCATCCTGGATCTAACTCTTGATGAATGGGCAAACAAGGTACATGCTTTTGATCCTTATCAAGAAGTAGAAGAATCTGAGCTAGGGGTCTATTGTATACATGAAGAAAATCAGCCTATTCCTAGCATCACCAAGCCAAACCACAAGGATGACAATGAGGTATGGCAGCTATTTTTTGATGGATCAAGGAGTAGACAAGGTGCAGGAGGTGGAGCTATGCTTGTTTCACCTCAAGGAGTAAAGTACTATTCAGCTTTTAGATTTCAGTTTGCATGCTCCAATAACACTGTTGAATATGAAGCCTTGGTGCAAGGGATGCATTGGGCAATCAAGAAGAAAATAAAGAACTTGCAAGTCTTTGGTGACAGTGAATTGATTGTAAATCAGGTCAAGGGACAGCATGCTGCCAAGAATGATCTACTCAAGTGCTACAAGAACAGGGTATGGGACCTCATGGAAGATTTTGAGGGTTTTGGCATCAAATCCATTCGTAGGAAAGAGAATCAAGCTGCTAACAGGCTTACAGCAGTAGGGGCAGACTTTGACATTGTGGAAAGCATTCAAAAAGAAAAGGTACAGCCAAAAATCCATGTGATTGTGAGGCCTTCAGTGCCGGATAACAATGTCAGTTGGCAAGTATTTGAGAATGACCAACAAATCATCCATTTCTTGCAAGAAGAAGCTGAGTTCTCAGCTAAGAATCAAGAAAAACTGGAACAGCAGTATGGTGACCAAGTGGTACAGCTGAGAACTAACAAGCTTCCCAAGGGACTTATCACTTTGGAGTCCATTTTTAATCCCAATGATCAGTTTAGGAAAGAGAAAGCAAACATTCAGGTCAAGAGAGAAGATTCAGTATCCATCTTGGTGGAAGAGAACAAACCATTGCAAATTGGAAAGATGACAACTGAGTAAGAAAGGTATGAGTTCATACAGCTGTGTCAAGAGTTCCCCGACGTGTTTGCTTGGAGCTATGAAGATTTGAAAGGTTTCAATCCCAACTTAGCTCAGCATACCATTGAATTGGATCCAAATACTAAGCCTGTCAGGTAAAAACAAAGACCAGTCAATCCACACATGGAGCCTCTCATGAGGAAAGAATTGGACAAGCTGATTGAGTCAAGAATCATATTCCCAATCAAGCATTCTAGTTGGGTTGCCAACTTGGTTCCAGTCAGAAAGAAGAGTGGAGAGATCAGATTGTGTGTTGATTTCAGAGACTTAAATAGAGCATCTCTCAAGGACCATTACCCACTCCCTTCCATGGAGCAAATCTTGCAAGTTGTGGCTGGCTCCGAGAGGTTTTCACTACTTGATGGCTACTCTGGCTACAATCAGATTATGGTGAAGGAAGAAGACCAGTTCAAGATAGCCTTTACAACCAAATGGGGGACTTTTGCATACAGGAAGATGCCATTTGGGCTGTCCAACGCTGGTGCTACCTTCCAAAGAGCAATGGACATGGCGTTCAAAGGTTTGATTAACAATGTGGTGCTGATTTACCTTGATGATATCACTATTTTTTCCAAAAATGCAGCAGACCACCTCTCTCATTTGAGACAAGTTTTCACGAGGTGTAGGAAATTTGGAGTGTCTTTGAATCCTAAGAAGTGTATCTTTCTTGCACATGAAGGAAAGCTCCTTGGCCATATTGTCTCCAAAGAAGGATTAGCAATTGATCCAGAGAGAGTTGAAGCCATAAGAGCACTACCATTGCCAAGCCACAAGAAAGCCCTTCAGAGTTTCTTGGGGAGGATAAACTTTGTTCGGAGGTTTGTCCCAGATTTTGCAGCCCTTGTCAAACCTATCACCAAAATGTTAAAGAAAAGCATGGCTTTCAAGTGGATAGCAGAAGGCAAGGAGAGTTTTGAAGCAATCAAAGAAGCCATCTCTCAAGCACCAACTCTCATCAACCCGAACTTCTCCAAGGATTTCATCCTCTATGCATTTGGAGGTAATGACACTATTTCTGCCATTTTGGTACAGCAGAACAAGGATAACGATGAGCAGCCAATTTCTTTCTTCAGCCAGAGCCTAGATGACTATGAGGTGAGGTATTCTTTTATTGAGAAGCATGTGCTGGCAGTAATCAGAAGCTTGAAGAAATTCAAGCATTTAGTCTCAAACAACAAGGTCCAGTTGCTGGTCTCACATGCTAGGGGTTAAGGACTTCCTCCTCAACAAAGATTTGAATGAGAAAAGGGCAGGTTGGATCACCCGTGTCATGGAGTATGACATTGAGATCAAAATCACCAAGCT
Organism: Taxus chinensis; assembly: GCA_019776745.2. Taxonomy (NCBI): domain Eukaryota; kingdom Viridiplantae; phylum Streptophyta; class Pinopsida; order Cupressales; family Taxaceae; genus Taxus; species Taxus chinensis. The sequence goes on along the minus strand of CM034156.1, from coordinate 209,118,798 downwards.
GGTAAGAGGAAAAGGATTGTGTGAGCAGCTGGTTTTGGGGAAGCAAAAAGAAGCATGCAATGAAGGAGAGGCTGTTTTGACAGTTCAAGACAGCCATGAGCCATGTGGCACTCAAGAAGAAAACAATGCTGCCCCCACTCCTTGCTGGACCCAAGGTATAATGCACTTCCTAAGCATAGGCCTATGCCCTCCGGAGATGAACAAGACCCAAAGAAGACACTTCAGATTGCAGGCTGTCCCATATGCCATTGTTGATGGAGTTTTGTTCAAGAAAGATGTGAATGGAGTGCTGCTGAGATGTATTAGCACAAATCAGATTCATAGGGTGTTGGAAGAATTCCATGGTGGACCAGCTGGTGGTCATTTTGCACCAAGAGTGACAGCTCTAAAAATCATGAAGGCTGGTTATTATTGGCCTAAAATTTTCAGTGATTGCTATGCATGGATTAAGAGGTGTAAGAATTGTGCATTCTTCACAGGAAAAGAGAGACTTGCTGCCCTTCCATTGCATCCAATCTCAGTTGACCAGCCATTCATGTAATGGGGTTTAGACTTCATTGGAGTCATTAATCCCAATTCAAGTCAAGGGTACAAATGGATTTTGACAGCCACGGACTACTTCACCAAATGGACTGAAGCAGTAGCACTCAAAGAAGCAAATGAGTCTAGCATCTTAGACTTTTATGAGGGGATAGCAACCAGATTTGGTATACCTGCTACAATAATCTCAGATAATACATTGGCATTCATTGGATCCAAGGTGACTGAGTGGGCTGTCAAGAACGGGATCTACCTAAGCACTTCATCAAACTATTACCCTCAAGGTAATGGCCAGGCCAAGTCTACAAACAAGAACTTGTTGAGGATCATTAGGAGGACTCTTGATGAGAATCAGAGGTCTTGGCATACCAAACTGAAATCAGCCTTATGGGCTGATAGGATAACTCCCAAGAGATCCACAGGTAACTCTCCATTCAAACTTGTCTATGGAAGAGAGGCAATCTTGCCCATGTCACTTGAGTTACCAACATTGGAACTCATGAAGCAATTAGAGTTGCTAGAGTTTGAGCCCATGGAGGTGAGATATGTAGAGTTGATGGAGCTGCAGGAGGTCAGAAATCAGGCATCCCAAGCAATGGAAAAGGACCAAGCTTTGATCAAAAAGACCTTTGATAGGAAGGCCAAGGATAGATCTTTTCAGGTTGGAGATCTAGTGTTGAAATGGGATGTGGATAGAGCAAAACCGGGAAGGCATTCAAAATTTGATGCCATTTGGAGTGGCCCATACATGGTCACGAAGTGCAAGAACAACAATGCTTTCCAATTGGCCTCATTGGATGGTGAAGAACTGCAGATTCCAGTCAATGGAATCTATCTCAAGCGTTGCTTCTAGAGGGAAATTTACCACCTTGTAAATATTAGATTAGATTTTCATTCCTCCAAGTGCTTGTGCACATTGTTTTACTGTAGGTTAGTTTTGTTTTCCCTAAGTGCTTTGGCACAGCTTGCTGTCCATGGAGATGTTTTGAAGTCCTTGCTTCCATCAGGTGATATTCCATCTTCCTCCTTGCACATTCTAAGTCAGTTGAGGTTCTAAACAGAATATTTGATGACTCCATGCCCAATGGACTACTTCAGGCAACTGGTATTTTCATCTAACAGGCAGATGACCCCTCTGAGTCGCCAAAATTGTTATCCAAAATGGTGCCCCAGCTCATTTTTGTGGCTAACTCCTTGTGTTCTTGCCTCTCTTGTGCCTCAGTCTACATTTTTTGATTTTCAGGCACTCAAGGCTTTCTAGAAATGGCACCATCAGATAGAGCTCTCTCTCAGCTTTCCAGAAAGGTAAAGTTTTCCTCCTAACTCCTTATATTTTTCAAGTTATGGCTCGGCGGAGTTTTTGTGGAAAATTTTCCCATTTGAGGCCTGCAGCCAATAGGAAGCTGCCACGTGGCAGAGGAGTTCGAGGGTCGGAGGCAAATTTGAATTTTTTTCCAAGTATTTTGGTCGAAGGTTCAAATGGAAATTTTTTTCCCGCGGGGCCCGCAGACCAATCAGGTTGTGACACGTGTCACAAGGGGGGGGGCGGAATGAAAAAATTTGCTAAGTATTTGCCAAATTTTCCAAAGTGGAAGAATGGAACGGAGAGCCCGTAGCGAGTAGAAATTAGGACACGTGTCCTAAGGGGAAGGTAGATTCGGAGCTCGGGCAGGTTTTTGAAAATTTTGCAAAAGTTTTCGGCCAAAACTAAAAAGTGAAAGAAGGGCCCACGCCCCCTGTTAGCCATTCAAAAGCCGACACGTGTCCCAGCTGGGTGGGGCGTGCAGGGGAAAAATGAATTTTTTTCCAAAGTCTAAAAATGTCAAAATTTCAAAGGAAAACCCACGGGAGGTGAAGGAGAGAGAATTCCAGAATGAATCAGAGCTTGCCATGTGGCATTCGACCAGCAGAGTGCGGGGAATTTTTGAAAATTTTTCCAAAGACAAAAAAGAGGTAAAATTTGAAATTTTTCCCACCGATCCATTTTTGGGCCGTTTTTGCCCTAAATCTTCAAACGATCATATCTTTTGATCCAGAGCTCAAATTTTCACGTTCTTTATATCATTGGAAATATGTTAAAATTCTCTACATGATTCCATGGTCAATTTCTAATTTTGGTTCAGTTTGGAGAGAGAAAATTCAAAAACATTCTGGTACGTGTCCATGGCCAGAAATGACATTTCAACAACCAAATTTAATACAAAATGGGTCGCATTCTTCTCCAGCATGGTCAAAAATGATAGGGTATGGGTTTGTAAGGTCCTCCATGCTATTTTAATGCATTTTCCATCAATGAGGAATTGGCTCCCATGTTTTTTACTTTTTCTCTCTCCTCGGCTCGACCCATGCATTGTAAAACCCAGATTTGGCTCATTTCTTGAGGGTTGAACACTTTTTGGCATTGAAAACTTCTTCTTTCACCTCCAACAAGTGATAGTTGTAAGAATCAGACCTTTTTCACAGTTTTGTAACAGGTTTATACCTCTTTGATGGTGGAATGCAAGAGATTTTTTTCATGAAATTGACAGTGCAAACTCTGTGAATGCTTTCAGTCCTCTGTTTGTACTGTTTTTACTTCATTTCAAGACCTCTAATTACATCTATCAGCTTGTGTATGTTTTCCCTTGTTGCATTTCATGAATTTGTGTCTATTTATATGGCAATAAATGTTTTACCACTCCTTTTGGTGCATCACCATCTTTATTTTAGTGTCATTTTTGCATTTTTATCCTTGTCTCCTTGCAATCTAGGGTAGAATTAGAATTAGAACCTCTGTAGTTGTGTAAAATATAGATATAAATCAGAGGAGTTTGAGGAACCAGCCTCTAATATGGAGATTCCTCCCTCATTTTCACAAGTCCCACACTTGGAGAGAGGTTTCCATGTTTTGCAATCACACTGGATGCTCTAGAATCAACTTAGAAACCTGATTTACATCCAGGGGTGCTGCTGATTTGCAACAACAGCATGTACTTGCAGTAATCAGAAGCTTGAAGAAATTCAAGCATCTAGTCTCAAACAACAAGGTTCAGTTGTTGGTCTCTCATGCGGGAGTAAAGGACTTCCTCCACAACAAGGATTTGAATGAGAAAAGGGCAGGTTGGATCACTCGTGTCATGGAGTATGATATTGAGATCAAGGTCACCAAGTTGGTAAGAGGAAAAGGATTGTGTGAGCAGTTGATTCTGGGCAAGCAAAAAGGAGTATGCAATAAAGAAGAGGTTGTTTTGATAGTTCAAGACAGCCATGTGCAAGGTAGTACTCAAGAAGAGGATAATGCTTTCCCCACTCCTTGCTGGACCCAAGGTATAATGCATTTCCAAAGCACAGGCCTATGCCCTCTAGAGATGAACAAAACCCAAAGAAGACACTTCAGATTGCAGGCTATCTCATATGCCATAGTGGACGGTGCTTTGTTCAAGAAAGATGTGAATGGAGTGCTACTGAGATGCATTAGCACAAATCATATTCATAGAGTTTTGGAAGAGTTCCATGGTGGACCAGCTGGTGGTCATTTTGCACCAAGAATGACAGCTCTAAAAATCATGAAGGTTGGTTATTATTGTCCCAAGATTTTCAATGATTTCTTTGCGTGGATCAAAAGGTGCAAGAATTGTGCATTCTTCACAGGTAAAGAGAGGCTTGCTGCCCTTCGATTGTATCCAATTTCAGTTGACCAGCCATTCAGGCAATGGGGTTTGGACTTCATTGGAGTCATTAATCCCAATTCAAGCCAAGGGCATAAGTTGATTTTGACAGCCACAAACTACTTCACCAAGTGGACTGAAGTAGTAGCACTCAAGGAAGCAAATAAGTCTAGCATCTTAGACTTCTATGAGGGGATAGTAATCAGATTTGGCATACCTACTACAATAATCTCAGCTAATGCATTAGCATTCATTAGATCCAAGGTGACTAAGTGGGTTGTCAAGAACGGGATCTACCTAAGTACTTCATCAAACTACTACCCTCAGGGTAATGGCCAGGCTGAATCTACAAACAAGAACTTGTTGAGGATCATTAGGAGGACTCTTGATGAGAATCAGGGGTCTTGGCATACCAAACTGAAATCAGCCTTATGGGCTGATAGGATAACTCCCAAGAGATCCACAGGTAACTCTCCATTCAGGCTTGTTTATGGAAGAGAGGCAATCTTTCCCATGTCACTTGAGTTGCCAACATTAGAAATCATGAAGCAGTTAGAGTTGCTAGAGTTTGTGCCCATGGAGGTGAGATATGCAGAGTTGATGGAGTTCCAAGAGATCAGAGATGAGGTATCCCAAGTAATGGAGAAGGATCAAGCTTTGATCAAGAAGACCTTTGATAGGAAGGCCAAGAGTAGATCTTTCCAAGTTGGAGATCTAGTGTTAAAATGGGATGTAGATAGAGCAAAACGGGAAGGTGTTCAAAATTTGATGCCATTTGGGGTGGCCCATACATGGTCACAAAGTGTAAGGACAGCAATGCCTTCCAATTGTCTTCATTAGATGGCGAAGAACTATAGATTCCAGTCAATGGAATCTATCTAAAGCATTACTACTAGAGGGAAATTATCCACCTTGTAAATATTAGCTTAGGTTTTCATTCCTCCAAGTGCTTGTGCACATTGTTTTGCTGTAGGTTGTTTTGCTTTCCCTAAGTGCTTTGGCATAGCTTGTTGTTCCTGGGAATGTGTTTGCAGGCCTTGCTCCATCAGGTGATTTTCCATGTTCCTCTTTGCCAACGTTCTAGTCAGGTGGGGTATTAAACAGAGAATCAAGTGACTCCATGCCTAATGGATTACTTGAGGCAACTAGTAACTTCATCCAGCAGGCAGATGACCCCTCTAAGTCACCAAAATTGTTATCCCAAATGTGCCCCCTGCTCATTTTGTGGATAACTCCTTTACATCTTTCCTTCTCTTGTGCCTCAGTCAGAATATTTTGTTTTCCAGGCACTCAAAACCTTCTGGAAATGGCACCATTGGATAGATCCCTTTCTCATCTTTCTAGAAAGGTAAATTTTTCCTCCTAACTCCATGTATTTTTCAAGTTATGGCTCAGTGGAGTTTTGGTGGGAAATTTTTCCCTAGAAGGCCCGCAGCCAATCAGGAGCTACCACGTGTCCAAGGGCGAAAAAACACCAAGCGACCTGAAGGAAAAAATGGTCAGGAAGGGCTTGCGCCCAATCAAAATGTGCCAGGTGGCACCTGGAGAGGCTGGATCCTGGGAAAATCCTCTGATTAGATCTATTATGTTACACAGACTGCAGACGGTTCAGAAATCCTAACTTTTATGCCCGCCGATTTGCATTTTGAGACAAGGATAAGAAATGCAAAAATTAAAACTAAACTGCCATAAGGGTTGATACACTAAAGCTCAGTGGTGAGCACTTGCTTGCTCATGCAAATGGACACATATGGTGAAATTATCAACAATAAAACAATCATGGTCACAGTTTGCATAGCTGTAATCAAGGGTTTGGAGAAATGAAGCAATCAACACATACACCTTTGGTACTTGAAAGCCATTCCACAGAGCCTAACATTGTGAACCACCGTTTTCAACGTCAAGAATGGCTTGTATTCCAACACCAAAGCAGGCAGTTAAAACATGTTACAATCCTTGGAATGGGTTTGATCACTTCGCCAAAATGCTACTTGTTGAAAGTGCAATTTGGTCAATGATTGAATGGCTTGCATGTGTAAAAAAAGTGTCTCTCACCTTTGAAAAATGAGCTTGCAAATCTGGTTTTAGCCAGTGCATGGGTTCGATTTTGCCCAAGAGATAGAAAACATGAAAAAATGTGGGACTTCCATTTCTTCCTTCATTGACCAAAAATTGCATTAAAAACAGCATGGAGGTTTCCATGTAAAACAACACTTTTTCATGCCTCTAGATCATTGTAATGCACCATGTATGAAGAAGAATGCTGACCTAGTTTGCATTAAAATGGTTGTATGATTAACATTCAGTTCTATCCATGGGCGCGTATCTAGAATTGCATTTTTTGATTTCTCCCTCCAAAATTTGAACCAAAATTCAAAATTAACCATGGAATATGTGTAGATAATTTCACCATCTTTCCATTGTGTATTTCATGAAGTCAGGTGTCAAAAACTCCTTTGGTGCATCACCTTAGCATCGAAAGTTATGGTTTCTTTTAATCTCTCTATCTTTGTCAAAAACTTGGCCAATCTAGAGTCGGATCGGCGATTCAAAAAGTTTGCAATTGTGTAAATACCCGTTCTGGTCAGAGGAGTTTGAGGAACCAGCCTCTAATCTAGAGATTTTCCCCATGCTCCGCCACTTTACATGTTCCACACTTGGAGACAGGATTTCATTGTTGTGCGGGCACACTGGATGCCTGAAACATTTTTTCAACTTCGGGTCACTTGGTGTTTTTTTCGCATCCTTTGAGACGTGGCAGCTCCTGATTGGCAACTACAAGCCTTGCAAAGGAAAAGTTTCCCACAAAAACTCTGACGAGCCATAACTTGAAAAATACATGGAGTTAGGAGGAAAAATTTACCTTTCTGTAAAGTTGAGAAATAGCTCTATCCAATGGTGTCATTATCTAGAAGGTTTTGAGTGCCTAAAAAGTAAAAATATTATGACTTAGGCACAATAGAAGGAAAGAATGAAGAGAGGAGTTAGCCACAAAAAATGAGCAGGGGCCACATTTTGGATAACAATTTTGGTGACTCAGAGGGGTCATCTGCCTGCTGGATGAAGTGATCAGTTGCCTGAAGCAATCCATTGGGTATGGAGTCATTGAATTCTCTGTTTGATACCCCAACTAACTAGAACACTGCAAGGAGGAAGATGGAATATCACCTTATGGAGCAAGGTCTGCAAACACATCTCCAGGAATACAAAGCTTGTGCCAAAGCAGTTAGGGAAAGAAAAACTAATCTATAGCAAAAAAATGTGCACAAGCACTTGGAGCAATGAAAAACCTCAACTAATAGGTACAGGGTGAAGCATTTCCTTCAGTAGCAATGCTTCAGATAGATTCCATTGACTGGAATCTGTAGTTCTTCACCATCCAATGAAGACAGCTGGAAAGCATTGTTATCCTTACACTTTGTGACCATGTATGGGCCACTCCAAATGGCATCAAATTTTTGAATGCCTTCCCAGTTTTGCTCTATCTGCATCCCATTTTAACACTAGATCTCCAACTTGGAAGGATCTGTTCTTGGCATTTCTATCAAAGGTCTTCTTTATCAAAGCTTGATCCTTCTCCATTGCTTGGGATGCCTGATTTCTGATTTCTTAGAGCTCCATCAATTCAACATATATGACTTCCATGGGCTCAAACTCCAACAACTCCAACTATTTCATGAGTTCCAATGTTGGAAACTCAAGTGATATGGGCAAAGTTGCCTCTCTTCCATAAACAAGCTTGAATGGAGAGTTACATGTAGATCTTTTAGGATCCTATCAGCCCATAAGGTTGATTTCAATTTGGTATGCCAAGACATCTGATTCTCATCAAGAGTCCTCCTAATGATCCTCAACAAGTTCTTGTTTATAGATTCAGCCTGGCCATTACCCTGGGGGTAATAGTTTGATGAAGTACTTAGGTAGATATTGTTCTTGACAGCAAATTCAGTCATCTTGGATCCAATGAATGCCAATGCATTATCTGATATTATTGTAGCTGGTATGCCAAATCTGGTTACTATTCCCTCATAGAAGTCTAGGATGCTAGATTCATTTACTTCCTTGACTGCTACTGCTTCAGTCCATTTGGTGAAGTAATATGTGGCTGTTAAAATCCACTTGTGCCCTTGGCTCGAATTGGGATTAATAACTCCAATGAAGTCTAAACCCCAATGTATGAATGGTTGGTAAACTTAAATTGGATGCAATGGGAGGGAAGCTAGCCTCTCTTTACCTGTGAAAAATGCACAATTCTTGCACCTCTTGATCCATGCATAACAATCATTGAAAATCTTGGGCCAATAATAACAAGCCCTCATGATCTTTAGAGCTGTCACTCTTGGTGCAAAATGGCCACCAGCTGGTCCACAATGGAACTATTCTAACACCTTATGAATCTGATCTGTACCAATGCATCTCAGTAGTACTCCATTCACATCTCTTTTGAATAAAACACCATCAACAAGGGCATATGGGACAGCTTGCAACCTAAAGTGTCTTCTTTGGGTCTTGTTCATCTCTGGAGGACATAGAAATGTGCTTAGGAAGTGCATTATACCTTGGGTCCAGCAAGGAGTGGGGACACTATCATTCTCCTCTTGAGTGCTTCCTTACTCATGGCTGTCTTGCAACGCCAAAACAACCTCCTTCTCGTTGCATGATTCCTCTTGTTTGCTCAAGATCAGCTGCTCACACAATCCTTTTCCTCTTACCAACTTGGTAAATTTGATCTCAATGTCATACTCCATGACACGAGTAATCCAACCTGCCCTTTTTTCATTCAAGTCTTTGTTGAGGAGGAAGTCTTTAACCCCCGCATGAGAAACAAACAATTGGACCTTATTGTTTGAAACTAAATGCTTGAATTTCTTCAAGCTCCTGATTACTGTAATAACATGCTTCTCAATGAAATAATATCTCACCTCATAGTCCTCCAGGCTTTGGCTAAATAAAGCAATTGGCTGCTCATCATTGTCTTTATTCTGCTATACCAAAATTGCAGAAATAGTATCATCAACTTCAAACGCATAGAGGATGAAATCCTTAGAGAAATTTGGGTTGATGAGAGTTGGGGCTTGAGAGATGGATTCTTTGATTGCTTCAAAACTTTCCTTTCCTTCTGTTGTCCATTTGAAAGCCATGATTCTCTTTAGCATCTTGGTGATAGGTCTGACAAGGGCTGCAAAATTTGGGACAAACCTCCAAACAAAATTTATTCTTCCCAACAAACTTTGAAGGGCCTTCTTGTGGCTTGGCAATGGCAGTGCTCTTATGGCTTTGACTCTTTCCCGATCAATTGCTAATCCTTCTTTGGAGACAATGTGGCCAAGGAGCTTTCCTTCATGGGCTAGAAAAATGCACTTTTTAGGATTCAAGGAGACTCCAAATCTTGTACACCTTTGGAACATTTGTCTCAAATGAAAGAGGTGGTTTGCTGTATTTTTTGAAAAAAAAATGATATCATCAAGATATATCAATACAATGTTGTTAATCAAACCTTTGAACACCATGTCCATTGCTCTTTGGAAGGTAGCTCCAGCGTTGGATAGCCCAAATGGCATTTTCCCATATGCATAAGTTCCCCATTTAGTTGTAAAGGCTATCTTGAACTGATCTTATTCTTTCACCATAATCTGATTATACCCTGAATAGCCATCAAGTAGTGAAAACCTCTCAGATTCAGCAACAACTTGTAAAATCTGCTCCATGGAAGGAAGTGGATAATGATCCTTGAGAGATACTCTATTCAAATCTCTGCAGTCAACACACAATCTGATTTCCCCACTCTTCTTTCTGACTGGAACCAAGTTGGCAACCCAACTAGAATGCTTGATAGGGAATATGATTCTTAATTCTATCAACTTATTCAATTCTTTTCTCATGAGAGGCTCCATGTGGGGGTTGACTGGCCTTTGTTTCTTCCTGATGGGCTTAGTATTTGGATCCAATTCAATGGTGTGTTGAGCTAACTCAGGATTGAAACCTTTCAAATCTTCATAGCTCCAAGCAAACACATCAGGGAATTCTTGACAAAGTTGTATGAACTCATACCTTTCTTTCTTAGTTGTCATCTTACCAATTTGGAGTAATTTGCCTCTTTCTACTGAGATGGACACTGAATCTTCTCCCTTCACTTGGATATTTTATTTCTCCTTCCTAAACTGATCATTAGGATTGAAAATGGACTCCAAATTAATAAGTCCCTTTGGTAGTTTGTTAGTTCTCAGCTGCACCACTTGGTCACCATACTGCTGCTCTAACTTTTCCGGATTTTGGCTGAGAAATTCAGCCTCTTCTTGCAATAAATGGATGATTTGCTGATCATTTTCAAACACTTGCCAACTTACATTGTTATCTGACACTGAAGGCCTCACAATCACATGGATGTTTGGTTGTACCTTATCTTTTTGAATTCTCTCCACAACGTCAAAGGCTTGCCCCAACATACTGCAAGCCTGTTAGTGGCTTGGTTCTCTTTCTAGGAATGGATTTGATGCCAAAACCCTCAAAATATGTAATGAGGTCCCACACCTGTTTCTTGTAGCACTTGAGTAGATCATTCTTGACAGCATGCTGCCCCTTGACTTGGTTGACAATCAACTCACTGTCACCAAAGACTGCAAGTTATTTATTCCTCTCTTGATTACCCAATGTAGTCCTTGCACCAAGGCTTCATATTTAGTAGTGTTATTAGAGCATGCAAACTAAAATCTAAAAGCTGAATAATACTTAACTCCTTGAGGTGAAACCAGCATGGATCCCCCTCCTGTACCTTGTCTACTCCTTGATCCATCAAAAAAAAACTTCCATACCTCATTTTCATCTTTGTGGTTTGGCTTGGTGATGCTAGGAATAGGCTTATTTTCTTCATGTATGCAATAGACTCCTAACTTATATTCTCTATTTAATACAGGATCAAAAGCATGCCAACCTTGCTTTCCCATTTCATCAAGAGTCAAATCTGGATGCTTCCGTACACCTTGGTGTCAGCTTCATCAGTGCTTGGATAATCTTCTTGATGAAATGCTAAACAATTGGTACTAATCTGACTTGGAGTGTAAGGCTCGATGTGAAAGTTTGTAATAGGTTCAGACCTGATTGTGGCTTTAGTTCCATATCTTGTTATGAACAACATGTGTGCCCAATCAGCAAACAAGTAACTGTTATCCAAAATGTGCATGTTATCACCGAATCACATCACCCCTATGTTTATACAAGTGCATATACTTGAACTCACAGTGTGATTGGATAGCATGGGTACTATCTCCAAGTTGTGTGACTTGCTACTTGAGATAGACCTCCAGAGAAAGCTGGTTCTTGCTCCTAAACTACCTGCCACAATCTACTCTAATGCAGGGGAAGCTAACTATTCTAATCTAAATTTTCAAGGGATCAGGGAGAGAGAGATGCATAAAATGAAAACCTACACTAAAGTGGTGATACACTAGAAAAGGAGAGTGTGAGAGTAGTCTCCAAATGTGTGAAATACAGAAGTAAAGTGCACACTGAAGAGACCGATGCAATTCTCCATAATATAGCCAAAAAACGCATTCACAAAAATAATTTCAAACATACACAATGATAATGGATCCCTGCAAGCACATAATAATAGACACAATATCTTTGTAAAGAGGGTTGAAGGCGGCAAGAAGAATTCAATAATCCTTGGTGGAAGAGAACAAACCATTGCAAATTTGGAAGGATACACTGAGTAATAAGGTATGAGTTCATACAGCTTGTCAAGAGTTCCCCGACGTGTTTGCTTGGAGCTATGAAGAGTGAAAGGTTTCAATCCCAACTTAGTCTCAGCATACATTGAATTGTATCCAAATACTAAGCATGTTCAGGAAAAACAAAGACCAGTCATCCACACATGGAAGCCTCTCATGAGGAAGAATTGGACAAGCTTATTTAGTCAAAATCATATTCCAATCAAGCATTCTAGTTGGGTTGCCACTTTGTTTCCAGTCAGAAAGAAGAGTGTAGAGATCAGATTGTGTGTTGATTTCAGAGACTTATAGAGCTCTCCTCAAGGACCATTCCCACTCCCTTCCATGGACAAATCTTGTAGTTGTGCGGTCCGAGAGTTTTCACTACTTGAGGGCTACTTCGAGCTACAAGCAGATTTGGGTGTAAGGAAGAAGACTAGTTCAAGACAGCCTTTAAGAAACCAAATGTGGGGACCTTTTGCATAATGAAGATGCCATTTGGTCTGTCCAACGCTGTGTTACCTTCTAAAGAGAGCATGGACAATGCATTCAGTTTGATTAACCACGGGGTGTTGTTTACCTTGATAATCACTATTTTTTCCAAAATGCGCAAGACATACCTCTCTCATTTGAACAATTTTTCACGATGTTTATGAAATTTGATTTCTTTGATTCCTAACAAGTTTAATCTTTCTTGGCACTGAATGAAGCTCCTTGGCCATATTATCGCCAAAGAAGGATTATCAATTTATCCAGAGAGAGGTTGAAGCCATAGAGCACTACCATTGCCAAGCCATAGAAAGCCCTTCAGAGTTTTTTGGGGCGGATAAACTTTGTTCGGAGGTTTTGTCCCAGATTTTGGCAGCCCTGTCAAACCTAAAAAAATCACCAAATGTTAAAGAAATCATGGCTTTCAAGTTGGTAATAGTAGAAGGCAAGCGAGTTTTGAAGTCAATCAAAGAAGCCATCTCTCAGCACACTCTCATCAACCCGGACTTCTCCATCTGATTTCATCCTCTAAATGCATTTGGAGGTATGACCCACTAGTTCCTTTCTGTCTGCCATTTTGGTACAGTCAAACAACGTAAGGATGAGCAAACCCAATTTCTTTCTTCAAGCAGCGCCTAGATGACTATGAGGTGAGGTCTTCTTTAGTGAGAAGAATGTGCGGCAAGCTAATCAGAAGCTTGAAGAAAGTGTCAAGTAAAAAAAAAAAAAACATTGTTCGCAAACAACAAGGTCCCAGTGTTGTCTCGCATGCTCGGGTTAAGGACTTCCTCCTCAACAAGATTTCACAACGGAAAAGGGGTAGGTTGGATCACCCGTGTCTGGATATGACATTGAATCAAAATCACCAAGCTGGTAAGAGAAAAGGATTGTGTAGCAGCTGGTTTTGGGGAAGCAAAAAAGCATGCAATGAATGAGAGGCTATTTTGATAGTTCAGACAGCCATAAGCCATGTGGCACTCAAGAAGAAAAAAAACAAATCTCCCCCAATCCTTGCGGACCCAAGGTATACTGCACTTTCCTAAGCATAGGCCTATGCCCTTCGGAGATGAACACCAAGAAGACACTTTAGATTACAGGCTGTCCCATATGCCTTGTTGATCGGAAGTTTGTTCAAGAAAGATGTGAAGGGAGTGCTGCTGAGATTATTTAGTTTAATTTTTAGCACAAAATCAATTCATGGGTGTTGGAAGAATTCCATGGTGGACCCGCTGGGTTCATTTTGCCCAATGTGACAGCTCTAAATAATCATGAAGGCTGGTTATTATTGGCCTACATTTCAGTGATTGCTATGCATGGATTAAGAGGTGTAAGATTGTGCTATTCCTTCACGGAAAAGATAGACTTGCTTCCCTTCCATTGCATCCAATCTCAGTTGACCAGCCATTCATGTAATGGTGTTTAGACTTCATTGGAGTCAATTAATCCCATTCAAGTCAGGGTACAAATGGTTTGTACATCCACGGACCTACTTCCACCAAATGGACTGAATCAGTAGCACTCAAAAGAAGCAAATGAGTCCTAAGCATCTTAGAATTTTAGAGGGGAAGCAACCGATTTGTATACTGCTAAATAATCTCAATATACATTGGTATTCATTGGATCCAAGGTGACTGCGTGGGCTGTCAGAACGGATTACTTAAGCATTTCATCAAACTATCCCGTCAGGTAATGGCCAGGCCAAGTCTTACAAACAAGACTTTTTGAGGAGCATTATGAGGACTCTTGAATAATTAATCAAAGGTCTTGTGGCATACCAAACTGAAATCAGCTTATGGGGCTTATATGATCACTCCCAAGAGGATCCAAAAGGTAACTCTGCTTCAAACTTGTCTATGGAAGAGGAAATCTTGCTCCATGGTCACTCTAATTACCAACATTAAGAACTCATGAAGCAATTAGAGTTCTGAGTTTGAAAGCCCATTGAGTGAGATTTCCAGGTTGATGGAGCTTAGAGGTCAGAAATCAGGCATCCCAAGCAATGGAAACAGGGACCAAGCGTTGATCAAAAAGACCTTTGATAGGACTGCAAGGATAGATCTTTTCAGGTTGGAGATCTAGTGTGAAATGGGACGTGGATAGAGCAAAACCGGGAATGCATTCACGAATGTGATGCCTTGGAGTGGGGGCCCAAAACATGGTCACGGAAGTGCAAGAACAACAATGCTTTCAATTGGCCCTGGATGGTGAAGAACTGCGAGTTTTAGTCAAATAGATAAGTTAGAATCTAATCTCAACGTTTGCTTCTAGAGGGAAATATTACGACCTTGTAAATTATATTAGATTTTCATTCCTCCACGTCTGGGGCACATTTTTTACTGTAGATAGTTTTGTTTTCCCTAAGTGCTTTTTCGGCACAACTTACTATCCATTGAGATTTTTTGGCAGTCCTTGCTTCCATCAGGTGATATTTCGGGCATCTTCGCTCCTTGCACATTCTAAGTGGCAGTGGGGTGGTTTAGGTTCTACAATGGCTGAATAGGTGGGTTGTGGGATGGACTCCTGCCAAAAATGTGTGGACTGGGCTTTCATGTGGGGGTGCTAGGTTCCGGTGGTAGTTTCATCTAGCAGGCAGATGACCCCTCAGGGACCCCTCTAGTCACCAAAATTGTTAGGGTGCGTTGGTCAAAGAGGTTTGCGGGGGCCCAGAGCATTGTGGGCTGACTGGCTGGTGTTGGGGGTTTGTGGGGGGGGTCCTTGGGTGGGTTCGTTGCCGCGCTGTGCCTCATCGACAGTGTGGTGGGGGACTTGGTTGAGGCACTCACAGCTTTTCTAGAGATGGCACCAGCAGATAGACTCCGGTCTCGTAGCTGCCAGAAAGGAAAGTGTGTGGGGGGTGGTGCCTACTTGTGGTTGTTCTTTGTGGGTGGCTGGGGTGGTCCCGTGTGTTAGGTATTATTGTGGGGGGGGTTTGGGGGGGGGGGGGGGGGTGGGGGGGGGGGTTGGGTGTGTGGGGTGGTGGGGGGGTTCAAGTTATGTGGGCGCGGTGGAGAGACTGGGGGGTGTTGGGGAAAATGGTGTTGGCGTGGTTGTTCCAAAGGGGAGGCCGGGAGCCTAGGGTAGTGTAGGGCGCTTGCAGCGGGGAAGTCGGGGTAGGGCGTTGGAGGGGGGGGGGTGTGGTTTGGGAGCAAATGTGGGGGGTCATATGTAGGGTGGTGTGTTCATAAGGTATTTGTTTGGTGTTGTGGGGGTTGTTGGGGGTGGTGGGGCTTGTTTGGGGTGTGGAGGGGGGTGGGTTCTCCGAGGGAGGGGTGGGTGTGTGTTAGATAGGGGGGGGGGGTGTGCGTTGGGATGGGGGGCTGTGTGGGGGTGCGGTGTTGTCTGAGCGGGTCGGTGTGTCTTGTGGTTGGGCCGCTCAGTGCTGTGTGGTCCCTCGGTGGGTGGGTGTGGTGGACAGGGGGGGGACACACGGGGGCACAAGGACAAAGGAAAAAAAGGGCAAGTAGGGTGCCAAAGGGGGCCAAAGGGAAGAAGGGGAACGGAGATCCCAAGCGAGGAAAAGGAGGACACGGGGCCCGAAGGAAGGGAGATTCAGGACGCGAGCAGGGGGAAAAGGGGGGCAAGGGGGCCAAACGAAAAGGCAAGAAGGGCCACGCCCCCTGGGGCCGGCAAAAGCCGACACGGGGGCCGGCGGGGCGGGCGGGGGGGACAAAATAGAATGGGGGTCCAAAGCGAAAAATGTCAAAATTTCAAAGAAAACCTGCGGGAGCAGGAGAGAGAAGTGCCAGAATGAATCAAACTGACACCAGGGGCATCTGACCCACGGAGCGGCGGGAATTTTGAAAATTTTTCACTTTCCAAAGACAAAAAAGGTAAAATTTTGAAAGTTGGGGGTGTTTGGCGGCTTGCTGGGCGTTGGTTGCGGCGCGGCCGGAGTGGGGGGGGTGGATCTGGGTGGGGTTGTGTTGGTGTGGTGGGGTTCGTTTCGGGGCTGTTGGTTTGGGGGGGTGTTTTGTGTGGGGTGGGGGGTGTTGTGGGTGTTTGGTGTGTTGTTTGTGTGTTGTATTTTGTTGGATTTGTTTTGTGGGTGTGCCCTAAATCTGCAACGAGCGATGGATCGGTTGAGCCAAGCGGCGGTATTTTTGGCACTGTCTGGAGAGCATTGGAAAGATGGGAAAATTCCTCTACAACATGAGGCATGGTCAATGTTCTAAGGGGGGGGGCAGTTTTGGAGAGATGAAAATTTAAAAGATTCCGTAAGTGTCCATGGCAGAATGACATTGCAGACAACCAAATTTAAAGACAAAAGGGGCGCATTCCTGCGCGCAGCATGGCAAAAATGATAGGGTATGGGGTTGTAAGGTCCTCCATGCTGTTTTAAAAATCCTTTTCCATCAATGAGGAATTGGCTCCCATGGTTTTTACTGTTTTCTTGCTCTCCCTCGGCGCGACCCATGAGGGGAGAACCCAGAGGTGGGCGCAGGGCGTGGAGGGGGTTAACACTGTGGTGGGTTGGCAGGGGGGGGGTTGTTTGTGTAGGGTTTTTTTCTCGTTCTTTTTCGTTGCTCGGTTTTCACCTCCAATAAGGGAGAGTTGTAAAAGCGCCTTTGTCACAGGGTGTAACAGGTTATACCGCGATGGGGAATGCAGAAGATGGTTTCATGAAGAGGTGGACAGTGCTTGGTCAAACGCTGGGTGAATGGGGGCGGGCAGTGCATGGTGGTGCCGGGTCGGTGTTGGTGTTGTTATGAGGGTACGTTTGTGGGGTTCAGTGTCAGTGTCCTCGAAGGACGAGCGCGCAGTATGCGGGAGCGGGGGGTGGGGGGATGTGGGGGTGTGACGCTTGGCAGGCAGGAAGTTGGGTCTATTTAATAAGGTGGGGGTGGGGTGCAAGAAATGGTTTGAAACCCACGCCGGGGGGGGCAGCACCATCTGTAGGGGGTAGGGGTCAGGGGTGCGGGGGGGAGCCGGGTCTCCGCCTTGCAAAGCGAGGGTAAATTGAATGAGAACCTCTGGAGTGTGTGTGAACAATATAGAGAGAAGCAAGGAGTTTTGAGGAACCACCAGCCGCGAATCTGGAGATTCCGCCCGCTTGGCACAGCCACACTTGGGAGAAGGTTTCCATGTTGTGTAATCACACTAGATTCTCTAATCCAGCTTAGAAACCTATTGAACATCCGGGGTGCAGCTGCTTTGCAACAACAGCATGGACGTGGCATAATCAGAACCTTGGAAGAATTCAAGCATCTAGTCTCAACAACAAGGTTCAGTTGTTGGTCTCTAATCGGAGTAAAGGACTTCCTCCACAACAAGGAGTTGAATGAGAAGGGCAGTTGGATACTCGTGTCAGGGAGTATGATATTGAGATCAAGGTCACCAATTTGGTAATAGGAAAAGTGATTGTGTGAGCAGTTGATTCTGGGCCAAGCAAAAAGGAGTATGCAATAAAGAAGGGTTGTTTGATAGTTCAAGACAGCCATGGTGCAAGAGTACTCAGAAGATGATAATTCTTTCCCCACTCCTTTCTGGACCCAAGGTATAATCATTTCCAAACACGGCCTATGCCCTCTAGAAGTGAACAAAACCCAAAGAAGACACGTCAGATTGCAGCTATCTCACTATGCAATTGGACGGTGCTTTGTTCAAGGAAAGATGGTGAATGAGTGCTCCTTTTTGAGATGCATTAGCACAAATCATATCATAGGTTTTGAAGAGTTTCCATGGTGGACCAGCTGGTGGTCCATTTTCACCAAGAAATGACCAGCTCCTAAAAAATCATGAAGGTTGTTATTATTGTCCCAAATTTTAATGATTTCTTTGCGGATAAAAGGTGCACGCATTGTGGTTGCTTTCTTCACAGGTAAGAGAGCTTGCTGCCGCTTCGATTTTGTTCCATTTCGTTGCCAGCCATTCAGGCAATGCGGGGTTTGGATTCATGGGTCATTCAAGCCCTAATTCAGGCCAAGGGTCAATAAGTTTGATTTTAGGACATCCACACCTACTTCAACCAAGGTGGACTGAGTAGTAGCACTCCAAGGAAGCAAATAAGTCTAGCATCTTAGACTTTTGAGGGGTAGTAAATCAGATTTGGCATACCTACTACATAATCTCTCAAGCTAATGCATTGCATTCCTAGATCCACGGTGACTAGTGGTGTTGGTCAAGAACGGGAATCTACCTAAGTACTCTTCATCAACTACGACCCCAGGTAATGGCAAGCTTAATCTACAAACAAGAACTTGTTGAGGATCTTAGGAGACTCTTGATGAGATTCTGGGGGTTGTGGGGTGGTTTGTGTGGGTTGGCATACCAACCGGAAATCCAGCCTGTATGGGCTAGATAGATGAACTCCCAAGAGATCACAGGTACTGGGTCTCCATTCAGGCTTGTTTATGAAGAGAGGCACTTCTTTCCCATGTCACTTGAGTTGCCCCAACATTAGAAATCATGAAGCAGTTTTAGAGTTTGCCTAGAGTTTTGTGCCCATGGAGGTGAGATTGTCAGTGAGGTTGATGGGTTTCCAAGAGATCAGAGATGGTGGGTATGGATCCCATTAATGGAGAAGGTCAAGCTTTGGATCAAGAAGACCTTTTAAGGAAGGCCAATAGTAGATCTGTCTCCAATTGGAGATCTGTGTTAAAATAATGGGATGTAGATAGAGCAAAACGGGAAGGTGTTCCAATTTGATGCCATTTGGGGTGGTCCCTATCATGTCACAAGTGTAAGGACCATCAATGCTCATTGTCTTCATTAGATGGCGAAGAACTTATAGATTCCGTCAATGGAATCTATCTAAAGCATTACTACTAGAGGGAATTATCCACCCTTTGTAAATATTAGCTTAGTAGGATTTTGGGGGAGGTTGGGGTGGGGGTTGTTGTGGTTGTTGGGTGTTGTTGTGTTTGGTGGGGGGTGGGTGTGTTGTGGGGTTTTGGGGGGGAAGGGGGGGGGGGTGGGAGGGGGGGTAGTGGGTGGGTGGGGGTAGGAGGGGGGTGGGGGGTTGTGGGTTGTGTGGGGGGTGTTGGGGGGGGGTGGGTGGAGAAAGTGGTGAGGAGGTGTAAAAGAATTACGTAACAGACGTTTTGTTGGGTTTTGGTTGTTTGGGTGGGTGTGGGTGTGTTGTGGTGTTGTGTTGTTTGTGTGGGTGTGTGGTGTGGTTTGTGTTGTTTGTTTGGTGGTGGGGGTGGTTGTTTTTTGTGGTGGGTTTTGGGGGGGTTTTTGGTGTGGGGGGTGTGTTTTGTGGGTGTAGGTGTGGGGGGGGGAAGGGATTGGGGGGGAGGGGGGGGGGGGGGGGGGGGGTGGGTTGTAGTTAAGGTGAAGCGTGGGGTGTCGAAGGAGTGAGCAAGGGTGTTGGGTGTGGGGGGTTTTGTGGGGGTTGTTGTGTGGTTGTTTGGTTGGTGGGGTGTGTGGTGAAGTGGGTTGGTTTTTGGGTTGGTGTGTTTTGTTGTGTGGGGGTTGGTTTTTCCTTCGCCGTACCCCTTTCCTTGTTCCCCTTTTTTGTTTCTTGTCGGTTTTTTTTTTCTTTGCCCCCCTTTCCTGGTTTTTCATAGTGGGCTTTTGTTTCCTTGAATGTGTTTGCAGGCCTTGCTCCAATCAGGTGGTTTTCCATGTTCCTCTTTGCCAACGTTCTTAGTCAGGTGGGTTATTAAACAGAGAATAAGTGACTCATGCCTAATGGATTACTTGAGGCAACTAGTAACTTCATCCAGCAGGCAGATGACCCCTCTAAGTCACCAAAAATTGTTATCCCAAATGTGCCCCCTGCTCATTTTGTGGATACTCCTTTACATCTTTCCTTCTCTTGTGCCTCAGTCAGAATATTTTGTTTTCCAGGCACTCAAAACCTTCTGGAAATGGCACCATTGGATAGATCCCTTTCTCATCTTTCTAGAAAGGTAAATTTTTCCTCCTAACTCCATGTATTTTTCAAGTTATGGCTCAGTGGAGTTTTGGTGGGAAATTTTTCCCTAGAAGGCCCGCAGCCAATCAGGAGCTACCACGTGTCCAAGGGCGAAAAAACACCAAGCGACCTGAAGGAAAAAATGGTCAGGAAGGGCTTGCGCCCAATCAAAATGTGCCAGGTGGCACCTGGAGTGGTGGAGCGTGGGAAAATTTTGAAAAATGTTCCAAAGACCAAACGGGTAAAAATTCAAACTTTTTGCCCGCCGATCCGATTTTGGCCTGTTTTTTCCCTAAATTTTCAAATCGCCATATCTTTCGATCCAGAGCTCGGATTTTCACGTTCTTTATATCAATGGAAAGCTGGTGAAATTCTCTACATGATTCCAGGGTCAATTTTGCAATTTTGGTTCAGTTTGGAGAGAGAAAATCAAGAAACGTCTCTGGCACGTGGTAATGGCCAGAAACTGACGTTTCAACAACCAGTTTTAATGCAAGAATGGGTTGCATTCTCTTCTAGTATGGCCAAAAATGTCAGGCAATGGGTCTGTAAGGACGCCCATGCTGTTTTGAATGCAATCTTCATTCAATGATTGAATGGCTCCCACTTTTTTTACCACGTTTTCTCTCTCCTGGGGGTCGTTGACCCATGCACTTGTAAAAGCCAGATTTGAGCTCATTTTTTGCAAGGTTGAGACACCTTTTCAGCTCTGTAACTAGCAAGCTTCTTCTTTCACTTCTTTGGCAACAAGTGATTTTGCAAGTAATTTTTACCTTCTTCATGTATTGTAACAGGTTTTCTTGCCTCTTTGATCACTGCAAATGCACTGTATTTTGATCAGTGAAAATTGACAGTGCATGACTCTATGATTAAATTCCTCAGTCATTTCATATATGTATCATTGATTTCTTGCTTCATTTCATTACCTCTAATTGAGCATCTTATGCAACCTGTGTATGATGTTTCATGTTGCATTTCATAAATTGTGTCAATTTGCATGAAGTCAAGAAGTGTCTCACCACTCCTTTGGTGTATCACCTTAGCATTAGTTTTAGTTCCAACTTTTGCACTCTCTCTATCTCTGTCTCCTTGGAATTTAGAGTAGGATTAGGATTCAAACCTCTGCAATTGTGCAAATTACAGATCTGATCAGAGGAGTTTGAGGAACCAGCCTCTAATCTAGAGATTCCTCTCTCATTTTACAAGTCCCACACTTGGAGAGAGGATTCAATGTTGTGCAATCACACTGGATGCCTGAAACATCAACTTAGAAACCTGATTTGCATCCAGGGGTGCTGCTGATTTGCAACAACAAGACCCTTTAGCCCAAAAGTTCTCCAAAAAACTCCGGGGAGCCATAAGAGGTGTGAAAAATACATGGAGAAAGGAGGATAGTTTTACCTTTCTGGAAGGATGCTAAAGTCATGTCTATCCAATGGTGTCATTTTATAAACCAACTTATAATAAGTGTCACTTAAAAGAAAAATGATTATTACTGAGGCACAAGAGAGGTAAAAGTCAATAAAGAAATTAGAAACGGCAAATCATAAAGGGAACATATTAAATACATAAGTGAGGCGACCCATATGGGTGTCATCTGCCTGCTGGATGAAGTTACCAGTTGACAGGAAAAAGGATAAATAGAGGTGTGGGCGGCATGGGGAGGATCTGTTTGATACCCCAATCTTTCTCTCTCACTGCATGTCCAGTTATTTGGAATGCATCAACTCTTCTAAGGACGAAAACGTCTTAAGGAGAAGGAGCTTCTCCAGGAATGACAAAGCATGTGCCAAGATTTGAAGGTTGGGGAAAGAAAAACTCCTCAATCTTTGTGCAAAAAAATGTGCACAAGGGCTACTTGGAGGAATGAAAAACCTCAAGCTAATAGGGCACAAGGTGGAGCTGTTTCCTCTTCTCAGTAGCAATGCTTCAGATAGATTCCATTGACTTTGGAATCTATAGTTCTTCACCATCCAATGAAGATAATTGGAAGCCATTGTTGTCCTTACACTTTGTGACCATGTATGGGCCACTCCAAATGCAACATCAAATTTTGAATGCCTTCCCAAGTTTTGCTCTATTGTGCATCCCATTTTAACACTAGATCTCCAACTTGGAAAGATCTGTTCTTGGCATTCCTATAAAAGGTCTTCTTGATCAAAGCTTGATCCTTCTCCATTGCTTGGGATGCCTGATCTCTGATTTCTTAGAGTTCCATCAATTAAACATATTCAGACTTCCATGGGCTCAAACTCCAACAACTCCAATTATTTCATGAGCTCCAATGTTGGCAACTCAAGTGATATGGGAAAGTTGCCTCTCTTCCATAAATAAAGCTTGAATGGAGAGTTATTATGTAGATCTATTGGGAGTTATGATATCAATTTTACATAAGGTTGATTTCAATTTGGTATGCCAAGACAGATCTGATTCTCATCAAGAGTCCTCCTAATGATCCTCAACAAGTTCTTGTTTGTAGATTCAGCCTGGCCATTACCCTGAGGGTAATAGTTTGATGAAGTACTTAGGTAGATATTGATTCTTGACAGCCCATTCAGTCATCTTAGATCTGAATGAATGCTAATGCATTATCTGATGATTATTGTAGCTGGTATGCCAAATCTGGTTACTATCCCCTCATAGAAGTCTAGGATGCTAGATTCATTTGCATCCTTGACTGCTACTGCTTCAGTCCATTTAGTGAAGTAATCCATGTCTCTGTTAAAATCCACTTGTGCCCTTGCATCTCGAATTGGGATTAATGACTCCAATGAAGTCCAAACCCCCAATTGCATGAATGGTTGGTGCAACGGTAAATTGGATGCAATGGTAGGGACAGCTAGGTCTTATCTTTACCTGTGAAAAATGCACAATTCTTGCACCTCTTGATCCATGCATAGTCAATCATTAAAAATCTTGGGCCAATAGTAACAAGCCCTCATGATCTTTAGAGCTGTCACTCTTGGTGCAAAATGACCACCAGCTGGTCCACATATGGAACTATTCTAACATGGACTTATGAAGTCTTGATCTGTACTGATGCATTCAGCAGTACTCCATTCACATCTCTCTTGAGATAAAATGACCATCAACAAGGGCATATGGGACAAATTGCAATCTTAAAGTGTCTTCTTTGGGTCTTGTTCATTATATTGGCAGGATTATAGACCAATGTGCTTAGGAAGTGCCCCATTATACCTTGGGTCCAGCAAGGAGTGGGGACAACGTAGCTATTCTCTTCTTGAGTGCTATTGCTTCCTCATGGCTGTCTTGCAACTATGTGCAAAACAACCTCCTTCTGCAAGTTGCATCAGCTCCTTGTTTCATGTTTCCTCAAGATTTTAGCTGATCACACAATCCTTTTCCTCTTACCAACTTGGTATAGTTGATCTCAATGTCATACTCCATGACACGAGTTTGATCCAACCTGACCTTTTTGTCATTCAAATCTTTGTTGAGGAGGAAGTCACTTTAACTCCCCGCATGAGAAACAAACAACTGAACCTTATTGTTTGATAACTAAATGCTTGAATTTCTTCAAGCTATCTGATTAATGCAAGTAACATGCTTCTCAATTAAAATAATATCTCACCTCATAGTCATCTAGGCTTTGGCTAAAGAAAGCAATTGGCTTCTCATCATTGTCCTTGTTCTGCTATACCAAAATGGAAGAAATAGTATCATTACCTCCAAATGCATAGAGGATGAAATCCTTGGAGAAATCTAGTTTGATGAGAGTTGGTGCTTGGGAGATGGCTTCTTTGATTGCTTCAAAAATTTCCTTTCCTTCTGTAATGTCCACTTGAAAGCCATGATTATCTTTAACATCTTGGTGATAGGTCTGACAAGGGCTGCAAAATGATTAGGACAAACCTCCAAACAAACATTTATTCTTCCCAAGAAACTTTGAAGGGCCTTCTTGTGGCTTGGCAATGGTAGTGCTCTTATGGCTTCAACTCTTTCCCGATCAATTGCTAATCCTTCTTTAGAGACAATTGTGGCCAAGCCACTTTCCTTCATGTGCTAGGAAGATGCACTTCATTAGGATTCAAAGATTTCTCCAAATCTTGTACACCATTGGAAGACTTGTCTCAAATGAGCCAGAGGTGGTCTGCTGCATTTTTTGAAAAAATGGTGATATCATCAAGGTATATCAGCACAGGATGTTGTTAATCAAACCTTTGAACACCATGTCCATTGCTCTTTGGAAGGTAGCTCCAGCGTTGGACAACCCAAATGGCATTTTCCTGTATGCATAAGTTCCAGGCATTTGGTTGTAGAAGGCTATCTTGAACTGATCTTATTCTTTCACCATAATCTGATTGTAGCCCTGAATAGCCATCAAGTAGTGAAAACCTCTCAGATTCAGCAACTAACTTGGCAAAATGGGCTCCATGGAAGGTAAGTGGATAATGGGTCCTTGAGAGATGCTCTATTCAAGGTATCTACAGTCAACACACAATCTGATGTTCCCCACTCTTCTTTCTGACTAGAACACAAGTTGGCAACCCAACTAGAATGCTTGATTGGGAATATGATTCTTAACTCAATCAACTTATTAAATTCTTTTCTCATGAGAGGCTCCCATGTGGGGATTGACTAGCCTTTGTTTCTATACCTGATGGGCTTAGTATTTGGATCCAATTCAATGGTGTGTTGAGCTAACTCACGGATTGAAACCTTTCAAATCTTCATAGCTCCTAGAAAACACATCAGGGAATTCTTGACACAGTTATATGAACTCATACCTTTCTTTCTTCAGTTGTCATCTTTTCAATTTGCAATAATTTGCCTCTCTTCACACCAAGATGGATACTGAATCTTCTCTCTTGACTTGGAATGTTTGGTTTCTCCATTCCTAAACTTATCATTAGGATTGAAAATGGACTCCAAATTGCTAAGTCCCTTGGGTAGCTTGTTAGTTCTCAGTATGTACCACTTGGTCACCATACTACTGGTAATCAATAATGCTTTTCCTGATTTTTGGCTGAGAACTCAACTTCTTCTTGCAATAAATGGATGATTTGCTGGTCATTAATTCAAACACTTGCCAACTTACCGATTGTTATCCTTTTGACACTGAAGGCCTCAGGAAATCACATGGATGTTTGGTCTGTACCTTGTCCCCTTGAATACTTTCCATAACGTCAAAGGCTGCCCCAATTACTGCAAGCCTGTCAGGAAACTTGGTTTTCTTTCCTAGGAATGGATTTGATGCCAAAACCCTCAAAATATTTAATGAGGTCCCATACCCTATTCTTGTAGCACTTGAGTAGATCATTCTTGGTAGCATGCTATCCCTTGACCTGATTTACAATCAACTCACTGTCACCAAAGACTTGCAAGTTCTTTATTCCTCTCTTGATTTCCCAATGGAGATCCCTTATGACCAAGGCTTCATATTCAGTAGTGTTATTAGAGCATGCAAACTGAAATCTAAAAGTTGAATAATACTTAACTCCTTGAGGTGAAACCAGCATGGATCCCCCTCCTAGACCTTGTCTACTCCTTGATCCATTCAAAAAATTTTGACTGCCATACCTCATTTATCATCTTTGTGGTTTGGCTTGGTGATGCTAGGAATAGGCTATATTTTCTTCATGTATGCAATAGATATCCTATACTATATATTCTTCTATTCTTATGTAAGGATCAAAAGCATGCACCTTGCTTGCCCATTCATCAAGAGTATAGTATCTATGGGATGCTTCCTACCTTGGTGTCAGCTTCATCAGTGCTTGGATGGATCTTCTTGATGAAATGCTGAACAGTTGGTATTGATCTGACTTGGAGTGTATGGCTCGATGTGGAAGTTTGTAATAGGTTCAGACCTGATTGTTGATGCTTTCGTTCCATAGGTCTTGTTCTGAACATTGCATGTGTGCCCAATCAGCACCCAAGTAACCGTTATCCAATTCCGTTGGCATGTTATCACCGAATCAACTTGACCCCTATGTTTATGACATAGTGCATAGAGTGGTGGAACTCTAATTTGAATGGGATAAACATGATGCATTGTAAAACTCGAACAATGCTTGTGGACCAATGCTAGTATTCCCAAGACTAGACATCTAAGTTTCTAAATAGAGAGGTCCGAAACATGGAACTGCTGCCAGTTTTCCAATCTACCACTAAATGAAATTGGCACAGCTAACATCCATTCAATAATTGTTAAATATATATATAGCTATATCAGAGAGAGAGAGAGATGCATAAAATGGGCACCTACACTGAAGCTACTGATGCCCTAAAATCAGGATCAGTGTGAGATTAGTGCACCAATTGGTTTCCAATACAGAAGTAATGAGCACACTAAAAAGGAGGGGATGACAATTCAACATAATCTAGCAAAACTTGCATGTCCTCCATGATATCCCTTCAAGCATGGGCAGCATTTGATGATGCATCCTTCTGCTTGAACATAATAATGGACACAATATTCTTGTATTCGAAGAGGTTGGCCAGTCCTTCATGAAGTAACTTGTAAGCAAATCTCTCTGGCTTGGTATAGATAGGGATTCGACACACGTGATATATTTATTGCATTCATGATATACACAGTTCAATCTATTACAAGGAAAGGGCCTAGATCACCATGCAAGGACTCCACAATAAGCACCTGCAACACATTATCTTCACAAAGCAATTTTGGCAGAGCTTTGCTACAAAAACTACCTCCCCTTTACAATGAGCCCAACACTCCAATGTATAGCAGCATGACAACTGGTATTTGAAGAAAAAATGGAAATCCCAGGAGCTGTTCTTCAGCTGCCCTTGTAAGAGGCATTAAATACAGTAAAATGGATTATATATTACTTGCCAAAGGCTCCCCATACTGTCCCAGGTGCTGCAGCCATAGAAAGGTTGTGGATTGGTTGGAGCTAATGGCTGTTAATTGCACTCCAAATTCCTTCTTTTTGAAACACTTGTGTATGAACCCAGCAAAACCTTCTAGAGACTGTTTGATTTATGCCACTAATCAAATCTGGAATCTGCCTGCCATTGTTCACAAGTGTTGGTGTCATTTGGAGCCACAATTGCAATGGTACTGGAATGTTTCTGTGATTTCGTTGAGAAATGCAAAATTTATGGCCTTATGACTGCCCTCACCCTCCACACTAGTAGTCTGTCAGGCATTTTCTGTCATTTGATTCGGGAATGAGCATTAACTGACTGAAGCCGACATATGTTTATTTTATTGTGAGGTATCATCTACCCTTGTTAAAACACCAATCATACTCCTAAGCAACGTCTGTTTTGTGTTGGCAATCAGATGCCTTAGAGGCAGAAGTTATAGCCGTTTGTAGTTCATAGGGTCTGAACATGGTCTGTTCTTCAGGAGGCCTTCGGCTTGATTTCAGATTTGTGCAGCCCATGCGTACTTGGGTCCCGGTCTATCCCGGTTGATAACCTCCCGCATCGGCCTGACTAGGGATTGAGGTTGAGGCTGGAAGGAAGCCTCTAAATCTTTTCGCGTCCCTCTCGTACTTTTGTCCCGGCTGTCCCGGAAAAATATCTTTGAACTGCCTGAAATGGACCGTCTTTCAGCAAATCGGCCGATTCACGTCCCATGCGTACTTTTGTCCCGGCTGTCCCAAAACCGCGCGAAACAAAACTTGATGATTTTCCCTGCTCTCGACCGATTCGAATTTTTGCATCCCGCACGTCCCGACATCCCAACTGTCCCGCGGACCGCCTAGGAGCCAAATGTAGGACTTAGCTTGATTTTCTTTGTTTTTTCGGACTCTCTAAACTTGGAAACAATGAACATTGGTACGTCTAGGAGCCAGCTTGCCGGCTTGAAATGCTTTAAAATAGTCTTGCAGCTCTAATGGAAATGCATATTTTTCAATGGGGATAGTTGTGCCTCCCATGGGATTTCTGAATTAACATAGAAGAGTATCAAAATTTAAAGCTTTAAGGTAACCCCAAAGAACATGATTTTGGGCACTCTAATCAATGCTACTTGCTCGTGACTGAATACTTTGGTGCATGTCTCTCCCAAGTGCCTTGAGGGTGAATTTTGGATAACAGTGCCCCTGCTCATTTTTGTGGCTAACTCCTTTTGTTCTTACCTCTCTTGTGCCTCAGTCTCCATTTTTTATTTTTAGGCACTCAAATCTTTCTAAAAATGGCACCATTGGATAGAGCTCTCTCTCAGCTTTCTAGAAAGGTAAAGTTTTCCTCCTAACTCCTCATATTTTTCAAGTTATGGCTCGGCAGAGTTTTTGTGGGAAATTTTCCCTTAGGAGGCCCAAAGTCAATAGGAAGCTGCCACATGACACCTAGAGTGGTGGAGCATGAGGAAAATTTGAAAAAAAATTCCAAAGAACAAACGGTTAAAAATTCAAACTTTTGCCCGCCGATCCGATTTTGGCCTGTTTTTGCCCTAAATTTTCAAATTGCCATATCTTTCAATCCAGAGCTCGGATTTTCACGTTCTTTATATAAATGGAAAGCTGGTGAAATTATCTACATGATTCCGGGGTCAATTTTGAATTTTGGTTGATTTTGGAGAGATAAAATCAAGAAACGCCTTTGGCACATGGTAATGGCCAGAAATGACGTTTCGACAACCAGTTTTAATGCAAAATGGGTCGCATTCTTCTTCAGCATGGCCAAAAATGTTAGGGCATGGATATGTAAGGATGCCCATGCTTTTTTAATGCATCTTCATTTAATGGGGAATGGCTTCCATGTTTTTTACATGTTTTCTCTCTCCTGGGCTCGACCCATGCATTGTAAAAGCCAGATTTGGCTCATTTTTTTGAGGTTGAACATTTTTTTTGGATAGCAAGCTTCTTCTTTCACCTTCAACAAGTGATTTTTGCAAGTATCAGACATTATTCATGATTGTAACATGTTTCTACCTCTTTGATGTTGCAAATGCAAGGATTTTGACAGTGAAAAATGACAGTGCAGACTCTGTGATCAATTTTCAGTCCTTTGTTTGTATTGTCTTGCTTCATTTCAGACCTTTAATTGCATCTTATCAGCCTATGTATGATGTTTCATGTTGCATTTTATGAAATTGTGTCAATTTTCATGAACAAGAAGTGTTCACCACTCCTTTGGTGTATCACCTATTAGTTTAGTTTCAATTTTTGCACTTTCTATCTCTCTCTCCTTGGAATTTAGAGTAGGATTAGGATTCAAACCTCTGCAATCGTGCAAATAACAGATCTGATCATAGGAGTTTAAGGAACTAGCCTCTAATCTGGGGATTCCTCTCTCATTTTACAAGTCCCACACTTGGAGAGAGGTTTCAATGTTGTGCAATCACGCTGGATGCCTGAAACATCAACTTAGAAACCTGATTTGCATCCAGGGGTGCTGCTGATTTGCAACAACAATTTTGGCACACCCGATGGGACCTTAGAGGTCTCATTTTCATTGCAGAAAATTTGATGTGCATCTGCCGCAATTTTCTTGCTTAAAAGAGATATAAATTGCACATCTGGCGACTCCAAGGAAGAAGAATCAGCTGGTTTTAGTAGTGCAGACTTGAAAACTCATGAGAAGAATCAACACAAGGTCAAGAGTTGGAGAGGAAGAGGCACTGTTTGAATATCTACAGTTATCTCCAAGAATAAGGCAAAGTGGGAGGAGAATCCAAAGGTCTCCATCTCCACCAAACAGAACTCTCTCAACTCCTCCTCCTGGTAGGCCTTTCATTCAGTCAACAAGGGTTCTAAGACCAATTAGAATGGCACAAAACAACCCCTATGTCAATTTCACTGATAGCAGCCCACTTGCTCTCAATGTACAAAATCCAATCCCAGTTGCAGCATTGAAGAACATTCCATACTTCACTGGAGAAAATCAGACCTCACCTGGTGATCATGTTAAGGATATTGCTAACATTTGTGCAATCCATGAGATCAATGAGATGTAAGTTGTTGTCAAACTGTTGGCATCTTCATTCAAAGGGAAAGCTTTGCAATGGTTCAGGAGTCTTGCCTCAGGTTCTATTCAAAATTGGAATCAGCTATGTATAGCCCTCCATGAGCAGTTTGGGGAAAATGGAGACAACTTGTCCCTTTTGGAGCAGCTGACAACTATCAAAAGAGCTCCCAATGAGCAGCTGACTGATATTAATTTTAGATTTCAAAGGACTTGGGAGAGAATTCAAGTGGCAGTCAGGCCAACAACAGAAGGTGATTTTCCTTACTATCTCAAAGCTCTAAATTCTGATATTTCTATGTTGATTCAGTCCATGGGAGGCATAACTATCCCTATGGCTTATAACATTGCCATTAGGGCTGAATTTTTTTTTATCCAAGCTGGCAAACTAGCCCCTAGACCTCCCATGTCATTGTTTCCAAGTTTAGAGAGCCCAAACACTAATCAAGCACCTAATTTGGCTCCTTCTCCCACTCCTAGAAATCAGAGTTCAAATGAAGCTTCTACTTCATCTCCAAGTGCCCCAAATGAGCTTCAAGAAGTCATGAAGCAATTGCAAAATTTAGGTAATGAGCTGGTTACTCTCAAGAGGAAACAAGCCCAAAGTTTTAGACCTTCCTTCCAGCCTCAAGCTTAGCCTAATAGGTAGCCATATCAACCTCATAGACCACCCAATCCAGCTGTAAATCTAAATCAAGCAAGGCCTCTTACCAACAGACCATTTTAGCGTTATAATCCAAATGCTATATCTGCCTCTAAGGCATTGGTGCCAACACAAAACAACGTTGCTCAGAGTATGATTGGTGTTTTCCATGCAATGAACCTTACAACTAATCTATGTGCTTCAACGGTGCCTTGAATCAAGCATTAATGGTGACAACTACTGGTGTGGAGGGTGAGGGTAGTCAAGGAAACAACCAACAATGAGAAACATTCCAGCAGCAATCAGCTCCAAATGACAACACACTTGTGAACTGGCAGGAAGAGGATTTTTGTGGCATAAATCAAATAGTCTCTCAAGGTGTTGCAGCCAACACAAGGTCAAAAAGAAGGAATTTGGGTGAAGAACAACCATTAGTTCCAACCAATCCACAACCTTTTATGGCTCCACAAATGGTTCGCAAACAAAATCTAGTTGTAAATGCACAAGGGCAGCCAAGAACAGCTCCTAGACCAACTCAAATACCAGTTGTTGCTGCCCACATGCAAGGGATGAATATACAAACCAAGGGACAACAAAGAGATCCTTCATCACCATTTAGTATCATTGATCAGATGAAGAAGACAAATGTAAATATATCAATGTGGGAATCCCTATCTATCCCAGGCCAGAGAGATTTGCTACAATGGTTCAGGAGCCATTGAAGGACTGGCCAACTTTCGAAAGAGATCAGCTGCCATGAAGGACTGGCCAACTTCAAGTCCAAATGCAAGAGAAGGTGCTCACAAATGCTGCCCAGCCTGAAGGGAATCATGGAGGACAGCAAGGTAAAATGTTGAAGGCCCCCTCCTTTTTATGTCTCATTAATCATTGGAAACCAATTGGTGCACAATTACATGATTGATTTTGGGGCAAGTAGCTCAGTGACGCCCAAGCAAATAGCTGATCAGCTAGGACTTCAATATGAAACCACATCCAAAGGGGTAGTGCAGTAGGATGGAACAGCAGTAACAACAGTTGGGGTGATTAGAAACTTGAGTCTTACCTTGCATGCATGTCCAAATGTTGTTATTTTACAAGATGTATGGGTAAGTGCAGGAAGTCATGATGGACAAATATAGGGTCAATCCAGCTGGTTACAATCAAGAGGAATGGACATCATCCGTAGGTTCAAGCCATCAAATAACAACATCATATCAACTTGTAGGGATTATTAGCAATACATACACTCAAAATCAGAAAAAATTATATTAATATGAATCGTAGCATCCAGAGTCTAGTTTCTAAAATACTAATTTTTGTAAAAAATGGACAAGATTAGCTATATTAAAAACTCAAAATTCAATGACTTGGCATTTTTTTTTAAAATGCCAATAAGATAATAGTCCGTTTGCCCACAATTTGGATGACCCTTAAAAATTTTATATATTTTTTTTTCCTTTCTCCTGAGAAGTTAGGATGCCAAATCTTGGGATGGATCTTTATTTTGTATTTGCAGTAATATTTTATTTTTTATAATTTTTTCCGTGCAAAGTGGTAATAGATCTAATTTGAGGAGTTCGAGGAACCAGCCTCTAATCTGGATTCCTCTCTCATCTTGCAAGTCCCAATACTTGCAGAGAGGTTTCAATGTTGTGCAGTCAAACTGGATGCCCTAAACATCAACTTAGCACATCCAGGGGTTCCGATTTGCAACCAGCCATAACTTCATCAAAATTTAGTATCATTGATCAGATCAAGAAGACAAATGTAAATATATCAATGTGGGAATCCCTATCTATCCTAGGCCATTTGCTACAATGTTTGAAGGACTGGCTAACTTCGAATCAGCAAGTCCAAATGCAAGAGAAGTGCTCACAAATGTTGCCCAGCCTTAAGGGAATCATGGAGGACAGCAAGGTAAAATGTTGAAGCCCCCTCCTTTTATGTCTCATTAATCATTGGAAACCAATTGGTGCACAATTAAATGATTGATTCTGTAAAGTAGCTCAGTGATGCCCAAGCAAATAGTTGATCAGCTAGGACTTCAATATGAAACCATATCCAAAGGGGTAGTGCAGTTGGATGGGACAGCTAGTAACAACAGTTGGGGTGATTAGAAACTTGAGTCTTACCTTAATGCATGTCCCCCAATGTTGTTGTTTTACAAGATGTATCAGTTATAGACCTTCCACCACTCTTTGCCCTATGTTTGTCAAGAGATTTCACAGCCAAGATTGGAGGATATTTGTCTGCTGATTGGTCACACATGTTGTTCAGAACGAGGTATGGAACCAAAGCTACAATCAGGTCTGAACCTATTGCAAACTTCCACATTGAGCCCTACACTCCAAGTCAGATCAATGCCAACTGTTCGGCATTTGATCAAGAAGATCACCCAAGCACTGATGAAGCTGACACCAAGGTTGGAAGCATCCTGGATCTAACTCTTGATGAATGGGCAAACAAGGTGCATGCTTTTGATCCTTATCAAGAAGTAGAAGAATCTGAGCTAGGGGTCTATTGCATACATCAAGAAGATCAGCCCATTCCTAGCATCACCAAGCCAAACCACAAGGATGACAATGAGGTATGGCAGCTATTTTTTGATGGATCAAGGAGTAGACAAGGTGCAGGAGGTGGAGCTATGCTTATTTCACCTCAAGGAGTAAAGTACTATTCAGCTTTTAGATTTCAGTTTGCATGCTCCAATAACACTGCTGAATATGAAGCCTTGGTGCAAGGGATGCATTGGGCAATAAAGAGAGGAATAAAGAACTTGCAAGTCTTTGGTGACAGTGAGTTGATTGTCAACCAGGTCAAGGGGAAGCATGCTGTCAAGAATGATCTACTCAAGTGCTACAAGAACAGGGTGTGGGACCTCATTGAAGATTTTGAGGGCTTTAGCATAAAATCCATTCCTAGAAAAGAAAACCAAGCTGCTGACAGGCTTGCAGCAGTTGGGGCAGCCTTTGATATTGTGGAAAGCATTCAAAAGGACAAGGTATAGCCAAACATCCATGTGATTGTGAGGCCTTCAGTGCCGGATAACAATGTAAGTTGGCAAGTGTTTGAGAATGACCAACAAATCATCCATTTCTTACAAGAAGAAGCTGAGTTCTCAGCTAAAAATTAGGAAAAATTGGAACAACAGTATGGTGACCAAGTGGTACAGCTGAGAACTAACAAGCTGCCCAAGGGACTTATCACTTTGGAGTCCATTTTCAATCCCAATGATCAGTTTAGGAAAGAGAAAGCAAACATTCAGGTCAAGAGAGAAGATTCAGTATCCATCTTGGTGGAAGAGAACAAACCATTGCAAATTGGAAAGATGACAACTGAACAAGAAAGGTATGAGTTCATACAGTTGTGTCAAGAGTTCCCTGATGTGTTTTCTTGGAGCTACAAAGATTTGAAAGGTTTCAATCCCAAGTTATCTCAGCACACCATTGAGTTGGATCCAAATACTAAGCCCATCAGGCAGAAACAAAGGCCAGTCAATCCACACATGGAACCTCTCATGAGGAAGGAATTGAACAAGTTGATTGAGTCAAGAATCATATTCCCTATCAAGCATTCTAGTTGGGTTGCCAACTTAGTTCCAGTCAGAAAGAAGAGTGGAGAGATCAGATTGTGCATTGATTTCAGAGATTTGAATAGAGCATCTCTCAAGGACCATTACCCACTTCCTTCTATGGAGCAGATTTTACAAGTTGTTGCTGGCTCTGAAAGGTTTTCATTGCTTGATGGCTACTCAGGGTACAATCAGATTATGGTGAAGGAAGAAGATCAGTTCAAGACAGCCTTCACAACCAAATGGGGAACTTATGCATACAAGAAAATGCCATTTGGGCTGTCCAACGCTGGAGCTACCTTCCAAAGAGTAATGGACATGGCGTTCAAAGGTTTGATTAACAACATGGTGCTGATATATCTTGATGATATCACTTTTTTTTCAAAGAATGCAGCAGACCACCTCTCTCATTTGAGACAAGTCTTCCAAAGGTGCAGGAGATTTGGAGTGTCTTTGAATCCTAAGAAGTGTATCTTCCTAGCACATGAAGGAAAGCTCCTTGGCCATATTGTCTCCAAAGAAGGATTATCAATTGATCCAGAGAGAGTTGAAGCCATAAGAGCACTACCATTGCCAAGCCACAAGAAGGCACTTCAGAGTTTCTTGGGGAGAATAAATTTTGTTCAGAGGTTTGTCCCAGATTTTGCAGCCCTTGTCAAACCTATCACCAAGATGTTGAAGAAAAGCATGGCTTTCAAATGGACAGCAGAAGGCAAGGAGAGTTTTGAAGCAATCAAAGAATCCATCTCTCAAGCACCAACTCTCATCAACCTGGACTTCTCCAAGGATTTCATCCTCTATGCATTTGGGGGTAATGATACCATTTCTACCATTTTGGTACAGCAGAACAAGGACAATGATGAGCAGCCAATTTCTTTCTTCAGCCAAAGCCTAGATGACTATGAGGTGAGATATTCTTTTATTGAGAAGCATGTACTTGTAGTAATCAGAAGCTTGAAGAAATTCAAGCATCTAGTCTCAAACAACAAGGTTCAGTTGTTGGTCTCTCATGCGAGAGTAAAGGACTTCCTCCTCAACAAGGATTTGAATGAGAAAAGGGCAGGTTGGATCACTCGTGTCATGGAGTATGACATTGAGATCAAGGTCACCAAGCTAGTAAGAGGAAAAGGATTGTGTGAGCAGCTGATTCTGGGAAAGAAAAAAGGAGTATGCAATAAAGAAGAGGTTGTTTTGAAAGTTCAAGATAGCCATGTGCAAGGTAGCACTCAAGAAGAGGATAATGCTGTCCCCACTCCTTGCTGGACCCAAGGTATAATGCACTTCCTAAGCATAGGCCTATGCCCTCTAGAGATGAACAAAACCCAAAGAAGACACTTCAGATTGCAGGATGTCCCATATGCCATAGTAGACGGTGTTTTGTTCAAGAAAAATGTGAATGGAGTGTTGTTGAGATGCATTAGCACAAATCAGATTCATAGGGTGTTCGAAGAGTTCCATGGTGGACCAGCTAGTGATCATTTTGCACCAAGAGTGATAGCTCTAAAAATCATGAAGGCTGGTTATTATTGGCCCAAGATTTTCAGTGATTGCTTTACGTGGATCAAAAGGTGCAAGAATTGTGCATTCTTCATAGGTAAAGAGAGGCTTGTTGCCCTTCCATTGCATCCAATTTTAGTTGACCAGCCATTCATGCAATGGGGTTTGGACTTCATTGGAGTCATTAATCCCAATTCAAGCCAAGGGCATAAGTGGATTTTGACAGCCACAGACTACTTCACCAAGTGGACTGAAGCAGTAGCACTCAAGGAAGCAAATGAGTCTAGCATCTTAGACTTCTATGAGGGGATAGTAACCAGATTTGGCATACCTGCTACAATAATCTCAGATAATGCATTAGCATTCATTGGATCCAAGGTGACTGAGTGGGCTGTCAAGAATGGGATCTACCTAAGTACTTCATCAAACTACTACCCTCAGGGTAATGGCCAGGCATTGGCATTCAATCCAAGGTGACAGGAACAAGAACTTTACCCTCAAAGTTGAGGATCATTAGGAGGACTCTTGATGAGAATTAGAGGTCTTGGCATACCAAACTGAAATCAGTCTTATGGGCTGATAGGATAACTCCCAAGAGATCCACAAGTAACTCTCCATTCAGGCTTGTTTATGGAAGAGAGGCAATCTTGCCCATGTCACTTGAGTTACCAACATTGGAACTCATGAAGCAGTTAGAGTTGCTAGAGTTTGGGCCCATGGAGGTGAGATATGCAGAGTTGATGGAGCTCCAAGAGATCAAAGATCAGGCATCCCAAGCAATGGAAAAGGATCAAGCTTTGATCAAGAAGACCTTTGACAAGAAAGCCAAGAGTTGATCTTTCCAAGTTAGAGATCTAGTGTTAAAATGGGATGCAGATAGAGCAAAACCGGGAAGGCATTCAAAATTTGATGCCATTTGGAGTGGCCCATACATGGTCACAAAGTGTAAGGACAACAATGCCTTCCAATTGTCTTCATTAGATGGCGAAGAACTGCAGATTCCAGTCAATGGAATCTATCTAAAGCATTGCTACTAAAGGGAAATTCTCCACCTTGTAAATATTAGCTTAGGTTTTCATTCCTCCAAGTGCTTGTGCACATTGTTTTGCTGTAGGTTATTTTGCTTTCCCTAAGTGCTTTGGCACAGGCTTGCTGTCCCTGGAGATGTTTTAAAGTCCTTGCTTCCATCAGGTGATATTCCATCTTCCTCCTTGCAACATTCTAAGTCAGTTGGGGTTCCGAACAGAAAATTTTATGACTCCATGCCTAATGGGCTACTTCAGGCAACTGGTATCTTCATCTAACAGGCAGATGACCCCTCTGAGTCACCAAAATTGTTATCCAAAATGTGCCCCTGCTCATTTTTGTGGCTAACTCCTTGTGTTCTTACCTCTCTTGTGCCTTAATCTCCATTTTTTATTTTTAGGAACTCAAATCTTTCTAAAAATGGCACCATTGGATAGAGCTCTCTCTCTCAGCTTTCCAGAAAGGTAAAGTTTTCCTCCTAATTCCTCATATTTTTCAAGTTATGGCTCGACGGAGTTTTTGTGGGAAATTTTCTCTTAGGAGGCCCACGTCCAATAGGAAGCCACCACGTGGCACCTAGAGTGGCGAAGCGTGGGCAAAATTTGAAAAATTTTCCAAAGACCAAACGGGTGAAAATTCAAACTTTTGCCCGCCGATCCGAATTTGGGCTGTTTTTGCCCTAAATTTTCAAATTGCCATATCTTTCGATCTAGAGCTTAGATTTTCATGTTCATTATATCAAGAGAAATCTGGTGAAATTCTCTAAATGATTCCAGGGTAAATTTTACATTTTGGTTGAGCTTGGAGAGAGAAAATCAAGAAACACCTCTAGCACGTGGTAATGGCCAGAAATGACGTTTCAACCAGTTTTAATGCAAAATGGGTCGTATTCTTCTTCAGCATGGCCAAAAATGTCAAGGGATGGGTATGTAAGGATGCTCATGCTATTTTAATGCATCTTCATTCAATGGGGAATTGCTTCCACATTTTTTACACATTTTCTCTCTCCTGGGCTCGACCCATGCATTGTAAAAGCCAGATTTGGCTCATTTTTTGAGGTTGAACATTTTCTTTTGATATCAAGCTTCTTCTTTCACCTTCAACAAGTGATTTTTGCAAGTATCAGACCTTCTTAATGATTGTAACAGGTTTCTACCTCTTTGATGTTGCAAATGCAAGGATTTTGACAGTGAAAAATGACAGTGCAGACTCTGTGATCAATTTTTCAGTCCTTTGTTTGTATTGTCTTGCTTTATTTCAAACCTCTAATTACATCTTATCAGCCTGTGTCTGATGTTTCATGTTGCATTTTATGAAATTGTGTCAATTTGCATGAACAAGAAGTGTTCACCACTCTTTTGGTGTATCACCTATTAGTTTAGTTTCAATTTTTGCACTTTCTATCTCTATCTCCTTGAAATTTAGAGTAGGATTAGGATTCAAACCTCTACAATTGTGCAAATAACAGATCTGATCAGAGGAGTTTGAGCACCCAGCCTCTAATATGGAGATTCCTCTCTAGTTTTACAAGTCCCACACTTGGAGAGAGGTTTCAATGTTGTGCAATCACACTGGATGCCTGAAACATCAACTTAGAAACCTGATTTGCATCCAGGGGTGCTGCTGATTTGCAATAACAGTAACCTCCAATCTTAGCTATGAAATCCCTTGACAAACATAGGGAAAAGAGTGGTCGAAGGTATATTACTGAGACATTTTGCAAAACAACCACATTGGGACAGGCATGCAAAGTAAGACTAAAGTTTTTTAATCACTCAAACTATTGTTACTACTGTCCCATCCAATTATATAACCCCTTTGGATATGGTTTCATACTGAATTCCCAACTGATCAGCTATTTGCTTGGGCATTACTGAACTACTTGCCCCAGAATCAATCATGCAATTGTGTACTAATTGGTTCCCAATGATCAATGAAACATGGAATGGAGGGGGATTCAACATCTTACCTTGCTATCCTCCATGATTCCCCTCAGGCTGGGCAGTATTTGTGAGCACCTTCTCTTGTATTTGGACTTGCTGATTTGAAGTTGACCAGTCGTTCATGGCAGCTTGTAGCAAATCTCTTTGGCCTGGGATAGATAGTGATTCCCACATTGATATGTTTACATTTGTCTTCTTCATCTGATTAATGATATTGAATGGGGATGAAGTATCCTTTTGCTATCCCTTTGCCTGCACATTCATCCCTTGTATATGGGCAGCAACAACTGGGATTTGAGTTGGCCTAAGAACTGTTTTAGGTAGTCCTTGTGTGCTTGGGATTATATTTTGCTTGCCAATAGTTTGTGGAGTGACAGAAGGTCATGAATTACTTGGGGCCAATGGCTGTTCTTCACCCAAATTTCTCCTCTTTGACCTTGTGTTAGATGCAACACTTTGGGAAACTGTCTGGTTCATGCCATAAAAATCTTCTGTCTACCAGTTTCAAGTGTGGTATCATTTGGTGCTGATTGCTGTTGGAATGTTTCTTGTTGCTGGTCATTTTTTTGACTATCTTCACCCTCCACACTAGTTGTTGTCACCAATAATGCTTGATTCAAGGCACCGTTGAAGCACATGGAATGGTTATGAGGTTCATTGCATGGGAAACACCAATCATACTCTTGAGCCATATTGTTTTGAACTGGCACTAATGCTTGAGAGGTAGATGTAGCATTGAGATTATAGGGCTGAAATGGTCTGTTGGCAGGAGGCCTTGCTTGATTTAGGTTTGCAACTAGATTGCGTGGTCTTTGGGGTTGATATGGCTACCTGTCAGGCTCAGCTTGAGGTTGGAAGGAAGGTCTAAAACCTTGAGCTTGCTACCTTTTGAGTGTAACCATCTCATTACCTAGATTTTGTAATTGCTTCATGACTTCTTGAAGTTCATTTGAGGCACTAGAAGATGAAGTGGAAGCTTCACTTGAATTCTGATTTCTAGGAGTGGGAATAGAAGCTAAATTAGGCACTTGGCTAGTACTTGGGCTCCCTAAACTTGGAAATAATGGCATTAGAGGCCTAGGAGCTAGCTTTCCAGCTTGAATCAAACAATTTTCAGCTCTAATGGCAATGCTATAAGCAATGGGGATAGTTGTGCCTCCCATGGACTGAATTAACATAGAAATATCAGAATTTAAAGCTTTAAGGTAATAAAGAAAAGAACCTTCTGTTGTTGGCCTAACTGCCACTAGAATTCTCTCCCAAGTCCTTTGAAATCTTAAATTAAAATCAGTCAGCTGCTCATTAGGAGCTCTTTTGATAGTTGTCAGCTGCTCCAAAACGGACAAGTTGTCTCCCTTTTCCCCAAACTACTCATGGAGAGCTATGCATAGATGATTCCAATTTTGAATAGAACCTGAGGCAA
The DNA here is from genome assembly GCA_019776745.2 of Taxus chinensis. Lineage (NCBI taxonomy): Eukaryota > Viridiplantae > Streptophyta > Pinopsida > Cupressales > Taxaceae > Taxus > Taxus chinensis. The sequence goes on along the minus strand of CM034156.1, from coordinate 209,078,549 downwards.
GACTCCTGAACCATTACAAAGCTTTCCCTTTGAATGAAGATGCCAGCAATTTGACAGCAACTTGCATCTCATTGATCTCATGGATTACACAAATGTTAGCAATATCCTTAACATCATCACCAAGAGTGGTCTGATTTTCTCCAGTGAAGTATGGAATGTTAATTCAATACTGCAACTGGGATTGGATTTTGTGCATTGAGAGCAAGTGGGCTTCTGCCAGTGAAATTGACATAGGGGTTGTTTTGTGCCATTCTGATTGGCCTTAGAACCCTTGTTGATTGAATGAAAGGCCTACCAGGTGGAGGAGTTGAGAGAGTTCTATTTGGTGGAGATGGAGACCTTTGGATTCTCCTCCCACTTTTCCTTATTCTTGGAGGTAATTGCAGATATTCAAACGACACCTCTTCCTCTCTAGCTCTTGACCTTGTAGTGATTCTTCTCATGAGTTTTCAGGTCTGCACTGCTAAAACCAGTTGATTCTTCTTCCTTGGAGTCACCAGATGTGCAATTTATAGCTCTTTTAAAGCAAGAAACTTGCAAGAAATGCACATCAATTTTGTTACAATGAAGATGAAGACTTATAAGGTCCCACCGGGCATGCCAAAACTGTTGTGGCAAATCAGCAACACCCCCTGGATGTTGATCAGATTTTTAGTTTTATCATACTAGCATCCAGTGTGATTGCACAACATTGAATCCTTTCCCCAAGTGTGGGACTTTCAAAATGAGAAAGGAACCTCCAGTTTAGAGGCTAGTTCCTCAATTCCTCTGGTCATATTTATCACTTACAAGTTGCAGAGGTCTATATTCCTAACCCTACCCTAAATTCCAAAGGAGACAGAGATAGAGAATGCAAAAAAGCTAAAACTAATGCTAATAGGTGATGCACCAAAGGAGTGGTGAGCATTTTTTACTTCTGCAGATTGACACAGTCCATAAAAATGCAACAAAGAACCTCATGCACAAACTGATAATTGTAATGAAGGATCAAAAATTAACCAAACAACACAGGCAGAGGATGAAAACTAATCACATAGGCTGTATTGTTATTTTAATCATCAAAATCACTTGCATTACAACACCTGAGAGGCAAAATAAAGTTACAGCTCTTAGAAAAGGTCTGATATTCCACCAAAATCATTTCCAAGGTGAGAAAGGGGACCTGCAATACACAAAGAATGTTCAACCCTTTGAAAATGAGCCAAATCTGGCTTTTACAGTGCAAGGGACGAGCCCAGGAGAGAGAAACACTGGTAAAACATGGAAGAGGATTCAACCATTGACCAAAATGCATTCAAAATAGCACGGGCATCCTTACAGACCCATCCCCTGACATTTTTAGCCATGCTGGGAGAGAATGTGAGCCATTCTTCATTAAAAACGGTGGTTGAAACGTCATTTCTGCTCATCACCACGTGCCAGAGACATTTTTTAATTTTCTATCTCCAAACTCCATCAAAATTCAAAATTGACCCTATAATCTTGTAGAGAATTTCACCAGCTTTCCATTGATATAAAGAACGTGAAAACCTGAGCTCTGGATCGAAAGATATGGCCATTTGAAGTTTTAGGGCAAAACAGGGCCAAATCGGGTTGGCGGGCAAAAATTTGAATTTTTGCACCTTTTTGGTCATTTGGAAAATTTTCCAAAATTTCCCCACACTCCACCACTCTAGGTGCCACGTGGCGGCATCTCATTGGCCGCGGGCCTTTCAGGGGAAAATTTTTCCAAAAAACTCCGCCGAGCCATAACTTCAAAAATACATGGAGTTAGGAGGAAAACTTTACCTTTCTGGAAAGTTGAGAAAGAGCTCTATCCAATGGTGTCATTTTCAGAAGGTTTTTGAGTTCCTAAAAAGCAAAATATTATGACTGAGGCACAAGAGAGGGGAGAATGGAAGGAGTTAGCCACAAAAAATGAGCAGGGGCACATTTTGGATAACAGCTTCATTGAAAGAGCTTTACAAAAGGAACTATTCACTTTCCAAAAAGGCTGAGAGATAAATTTCATGGTTTCTATATTGTTTCCCCCTACTTATTAAATCTTATTATCTTCTAACAACTATCAATTTATTTCACCTTAGAATTTTTTTACGAATTTCACCATAAAAAGTATAATGTTCGCTAGTGTAGTTAGGGATAACATGCTATATAATTTTACTTAACCAAGGATAGTTTCATCTTTGATCACTTATGGAATTTCTTGTTCTCAAGTAAGTCATCTCTACATTAATTTATTTGAATATAACTTTTCGTTAAACTTCTATAAGGATTAACCAACCCATTTTATTTTACTTATAACACACCATTACAAAGTCTTAGAAAGTTTTAACTCAGCACTTTATTCTCAAGATCAAGGTTTTACAATACTCATGTCAATGTAAAGATTGAATATTACTTCTCACAAGGATAGTTACCAGTCTAACAACAAAAAGGACAAGACAACTTCATCACGTAGTTTTCCTGAACATTCCAAGGCAAGAGATCTTTTAAACTCTTTTGCAAGCAATGTTACAAAATTTACAACACATTGAACTAATGAAACTTTTGCACTCTTTTATTTAATCTATTCGCATAATCCATCTGCAAAAATATTAACTAGAGTCAGTTCGCTAGAACTGAGCATGATAAGATATAGTCCTCACCTAATAATTTATGCCATCTAGCATTTACATAAATGAAAGGTTGCAATAATCCCTATCAAATAATTTCTAACATGTATTCAAATCTTAACTGCACATCTCATGATAATACATTTCATACCCATTATTGTTCACTTCCCTAAAATCAGCTTACATATGAACAAAATTCCAAGTGGCTAGATATACAACCTTAACCTTGCATTTAATCATAATTATATTACAGTAATAATAATAACAATCACTTAATATCTTCAATCTTCTTCTCATATATAAGTATCCAATAATATTATCTTTCCATTAAATAGAAGCACCAACAACATTAAACTTCTAAAAAATATACAAGTATCGGTCTTATATTACTCATCGATAATACCAAGTATCAAACCTTTATAGATAATCAATGATATGTAAGTATAATTTTGATATTTATCTCACAATTTTAAGAATATAATTACGTTAACAAAGATTTCACCAATCAGCAAGTTCATATATTATTTAGATATCCTTTTGGTTGCTTATTACCATGTCTTATATATTTCTTTTATTAAAAGAGTCCAACTCATTGTCATCTTTTGCTAATATGCCAAAGATACATTTGACTAGCTAAGATATGTAAGAGTGGTCCAAGCCACTATAAATACAAGTATCAACATTATCTCAACTCCTAATGAGATGCAAGTATCAATTTTTAGCTAACAAATTAATCATCGTAAATGCCAGAAAATATGCCACTCGTTAACCAAGAATTTAAATAACATATTTATCCTTACAGGTTACCTGATAACATAATATATATCATGTTATATAATTCAGCCTCCACTTGCATATCTCAATTTATGGGTATTAATTATTATTCTATATAATGAAGTTAAATAATTTTCAGGCTAACTTATATCCTTACTATCATACATGGTATGCAAAGTCCCATTATGGTAGTTGTCACCTTCCTTTAAGGCTATGTATGAATCCATTTTAGGGTAGTTCCCTTAACTTCATTATTCATCTGTTTACCTGCCAAAAAGTACTTCAACAAGCTTTGAAGTCAAAGTATAGGATAAATTTAAAATTTCCTATTTCAAGCTTTTCCCGAATTCATATGCCTGAGGGCCATCACATGTCAATCAAACTCGATGAATGTACACATTCATGAGAGTTCGGTGTATCCAATATTACTTTAACTGATTTGAAGATCCAAGTAGTGCCTCAAACTTAAGCCATATAATTATCCACACAAGCTAACGTCTTGAGTGCTTACCGTATTTGAAAAGGTCACAAAAACCCCATTAACACATGCTTCATGAGCGTTCTCATCTAAAATAAGCTCATAGTAATAATAATAATAGAGGGCCTGGTGAGAGAGCTACTAGTTTGCTGCCTTACAAAAGATTAGTATGCCAATTTGTATAAACTCTTACATGGCCACACAAATACGAGACTTCCCATACATGTGTTGTAGGTATGGCTTAGAATACGAAGTCAACCCCCAAATGGGTATGTATAAGTTCAAACCACATTAACCAAGGAACCTCCATGGGAACCCTTGTTTTTTGATGACATGTCATAAAGCAAAAAAACAATGATGCAGCAAACATTGACACGCTGACTCGCGCCCTCAACATTTCACTGAGAGCTATACGATTGAATCCCAAATCATATAAACTCGACTGAATCATCCCAGACCTAACCATACCCAAAAAACCATGAGGCAGTATTATTTTATTTTAATTGTATTAAATATTCGAATAAAAACAGGGCCACTAATAGATTAGAAAGCCCAAGCACATATTTAAATACAAAAGTCCGTGATATTCCAACTTGCAGGCACAATAAAATCACCAAAATAAAATCTTATAGTTTGCTTGCCCAATTTGATTTAGAAGGATATATATACCATACTCAAGATTACCCAAAAAAAAGATAATGCGCTGTATAAATATATATACACAAAAACAAACAAAACTGCCACAAACAGTGGACACAATTGCCCAACTTCATAAGATAGAAAAAGGGAATTTATATTCTAAAAATCATAAATATTAAACATGAATGAATTATGATAGTTCAAGCAAATATGATTATAAGTCATTCGAAACCCACAAGGAATTCTCACAAAATTTCCACATAGATTGATTTACCCAAATGCTAAAGGGGATAAACCATTAAGAGAGAGGGTTAGGCTTATCATGCCTGTTTTAAACTCATTCACCAAATCAAAATGTGTGCATCCATGAAGGATTGCTGACATGAAACACGTCCCCCTCTTATCCTCTGTTGTATGAGTGCTAAGGTAAAACAAGTAAGGCTCACCCCTTGAAGGCATGGGTAGGAGAAAAAGAAGAAAAAAATGGTAACACGGCACTGTCAAAATAATTTTGAGTAGTATTGTCTTGGGTGCCCCCATGCCAAAACCACAAAATCCAGTAGAAAACCCAACAAAAAGATCTCCCCCTCCAATCCCACGCTGTCAGCAACAAAGCAAGAGCAGGTGAAAGACAAACATGGAAAATTTAATAATAATCCTCTTGGAAGGTAAGTGGCTAGCAAGAAGAAGGAAAGGATTTCTTTTCCCCAAGAAAAACGTGCCACCTAAAAGAATTTCCCATACGCATGGAAGAAGGAGAATAAAGGAAACCACGGTGAAGGATAGACGGATTCCACCCACTCCCAAACTCCCTCACGTAAAGACAGAAAACATTAATGGCCATTACGGTCTGCAGGTTGGTGGTTGGGTGAATTCACGCTTCCATCAACATGAATTAAAGCCTGCGTGGATGCCTGAAAAGGCTTAGTAAATTAAATTTTATTATGCAACATGTCTAAAATTTTATAATTTATATTATCACAAATAAAAATACAACTGATGACGGATTCATTTATTAACTTATTTTTTTTTTATTAACTATTTTTATTTTGCTTTAAAACGTTCTATCACCAAAACGGTGTTTGAAAGAGAAGTCTCTACAACTAAACAATAATGCCAAAACAAAAGAAATCACTTACCCGAGCTCGAGTGCAAGAACGATCATTAATAATAAAGTAAAAATAGTTTGTTGTAATTACTAACA
>CM034156.1:209015342-209065342 GCA_019776745.2 Taxus chinensis | reverse complement strand
GCGAGTGCGTGTGCATGTGCATGTTATGTGTGTGTGTGTGTGTGTGTTTGTGCGTGTGCATGTGTTTGTGCGCATGTGTGTGTGTGTGCGGGTGAGTGTGTGGGCATGACCAAGAGAGTGTGTGTGTGTGCGTTTATGCATGCGTGTGTGTGCATGGGCATGAGAGTGTGTGCGTGTGCATTTATGCGCATGTGTGTGTTTGCGTGTGTGTGTGTGTGTGTGTGTGCTTGTGCATGTGCCTGTGTGTGTGTTTGTGTGTGTGTGTGCGCGCACATGTGTGTGTATGTGTGGGTGTGTGTGTGTGTGTGCGTGTGCATGTGTGTGCGTGTGTGCGTGTGTGTGTGTATGCGTGTGTGTGTGTGTATGTGTGTGCGTGTGAGTGTGCCTCTTCCTCTGCCTCTGTGTGCGTGCACATGTGCGTGTGCGTGTGCATGCACGTGTGCGTGTGTGTGTGCTTGTGCATGTGCATGTGCGTGTGCGTGTGCGTGTGCCTATGCCTGTGTGTGTGCGTGCACGTACATGTGTGCATGTGCGTGTGCATGTGTGTGTGTATGTGCGTGTGCGTGTGCGTGTGCGTGCATGTACGCGTGTGTATATGCTTGTGTGTGATTATGTCTGCGTTAGCGTGGGCGTGTGTATGTGGGTGTGCGTGTATTTTTGCGAGTGCATGTGCATGCGTGTATGTGTGTATATGCCTGCATGTGCGTATGCCTACGTGCATGCGCGTGCGTGTGTGTTTGTGCATGTGTGTGAGCACACGTGTGTGTGTGTGTGTGCGCGCGCGTGTGCGTGAGGGTGTGCTTATGCATGTGCGTGTACGTGTGCGTGTGCATGTGTGCGTGTGCATGTGAGTGTGCATGTGCGTGTGGGTGTCCATCTGCGTTTGCATGTGCACATGCTTGTGCGTGTGTGTGTGCATGTGCGTCTATGTGGGCGTGTGTGTGTGCATGTGCATGTGCATGTGCATGTGTATGGATGTGAACATGCGCTTGTACGTGTGCGTGTGCGTGTGAGTGTGAGTGTGCGTGTGCGTGTGTGTGTGTGCGTTTGCGTGTGTGTGTGAGTCTGAGTGCACGTCTGCATGTGCGTGTGCATGCGCGTATGCGTTGGCGTGTGTGTTTTTCTGTGTGTGTGTGTGCACGTGAGTGTGTTTGTGCCCGTGTGTGCATGTGCATGTGCATGTGTGTGCGTGAGCGCGAGTGTGTGTGTGTGTGTGCGTGAGCATGTGTGTGTGTGTGTGTGTTTGTGTGCGTGTATGTGCGTTTGTGCGTGCGTGTGTGTTTGTGCACGTTGTGCATTTGCATTTGTGTGTGTCTATTCGTGTGTGTGTGCGTGTGTGTGCGCGCACATGTGTGTTTGCGTGTGCGTGTGCATGTATGTGCATGCTTGTGTCTGTGTGTGCGCGCATGTGTTTGCATGTATGTTTGTGTGAGTGTTTACTTATGTGTGTGTGTGCTTGTGCATGTGGGTGTGTGTGTGTGTGCGCGCGCGCGTGCGTGCGCATATGCGTATCCGTGCATGTGTGTGTGCGTGCATGTGCGTGTGTGCAGGTGCTTGTACTTGAACGTGCGCGTGTGCATATGCATGCACGTGCATCTGCGTGTGCATGTGTGTGTACGTGTGTAATTGTGTGCATGTGTGTGTGTGTGTGCGTGTGCGTCAGTGACCTATTCACCTAAAAATTGGAAAAGGTGAATTTTCTAGCGCGGGTCAGTGACCCATTCGTCTAAAAATTACAGTTTAATTTTTTTTAGGGGTCGGCTTCACCTACCCATTTAAACTATCCCCTATATAATCCTAAATTATTTGCTAGGTAGAACACTACTAGATCACTCATACCACCTGGGGTATATGTATTATCAATTACAGTAAATGTGCGAAAGGAGGGAAGAGGCTACAGATGCGTGACAGGAGGGCAGAGGCTATAGATGCACGATAGAGAGTTTGTTGACGCGCGACAGGGAGAGTTTATTGACATGTGACATGGAGAGTTTGTTGACGTGTGACATTGAGAGTTTTTTGACACGTAATAGGAGTGAGGAGGAAGTAGACGCGTGACAGAGACTTTGTTGACACAAAACACGGAGATTTTGTTGTCGCACGAGCAGAGGGCGGAGGCTGTAGACGCGCGACAGAAGATTATCTGTCGCGCGTCGACAAGGTGGTTGACGCGCGTCAACTAACGTCATTAACGCATGTCAACCGCCGGTTGACACACATCAACCGCCTTGTTAACACGCGACAACAAATCTCCCGTCATGCGTCTACAATCTTATTTCACACCACTTAAAAATCAGGCTAAAATTTTACTGTTGGACCCCCAAAAAATTTACCTTTCCGCGAAACCAGTTCTGAGGATATTCGCCAAGTATTTTCCACCTCTGATTTCTAAGAGGTCTCTTAAAATAAACATGTTATCCAAAATGTGCCCCCTGCTCATTTTGTGGCTAACTCCTCTCATTCTTCCCTCTCTTGTGCCTTAGTCACAAAATTTTACTTTTCAAGCACTCAAAACCTTCTGGAAATGACACCATTGGATAGAGCTCTTTCTCAGCTTTCCAGAAAGGTAAAGTTTTCCTCCTAACTCCATGTATTTTTCAAGTTATGGCTTGGTGGAGTTTTTGTGGGAAATTTTCCCCTAGAAGGCCCGCAGCCAATCAGAACTCGCCACGTGTCCAGGCCAAAAATATCAAAGCGACCCGATTTGGCCCTGTTTTGCCCTAAAACTTCAAATCGCCATATCTTTCGATCCAGAGCTTGGTTTTTCGTGTTCTTTATATCAATGGAAAGCTGCTGAAATTATCTACAAAATTCTGGGGTTAATTTTGCATTTTGGTGGATTTTGGAGAGAGAAAATCAAAAAATGCTTCTTGCATGTGGTAATGGCCAGAAATGACATTTCAACAACCAGTTTTAATACAAAATGGGTGGCATTCTTCTTTAGCATGGCCAAAAATGTCAGGGCATGGGTCTGTAAGGATGCCCATGCTGTTTTAATGCATCTTCATTCAATGGGGAATGGCTTCCACGTTTTTTACACGTTTTCTCTCTCCTAGGCTCGACCCATGCATTGTAAAAGCCAGATTTGGCTCATTTTTTGAAAGGAACTTTTTTTTGGATAGCAAGCTTCTTCTTTCACCTTCAACAAGTGATTTTTGCAAGTATCAGACCTTCTTCATGATTGTAACAGGTTTCTGCCTCTTTGATGTTGCAAATGCAAGGATTTTGACAGTGAAAAATGACAGTGCAGACTCTGTGATCAATTTTCAGTCCTTTGTTTGTATTGTCTTGCTTCATTTCAGACCTCTAATTGCATCTTATCAGCCTGTGTATGATGTTTCATGTTGCATTTTATGAAATTGTGTCAATTTTCATGAACAAGAAGTGTTCACCACTCCTTTGGTGTATCACCTATTAGTTTAGTTTCAATTTTTGCACTTTCTATCTCTGTCTCCTTGGAATTTAGAGTAGGATTAGGATTCAAACCTCTGCAATTGTGCAAATAACAGATCTGATCAGAGGAGTTTGAGGAACCAGCCTCTAATCTGGAGATTCCTCTCTCATTTTACAAGTCCCACACTTGGAGAGAGGTTTTAATGTTGTGCAATCACACTGGATGCCTGAAACATCAACTTAGAAACCTGATTTGCATCCAGGGGTGCTGCTGATTTGCAACAACAGTTTTGGCACACCCGGTGGGACCTTAAAGGTCTTCCATTTTATCTTTGATAGGTTGGTGTGTTCCTGTTAAGGATTCAGCCTTTTGGAGGCACTTTCAAAAGCACATCTGGCGACTCCATCTGGTAAACAACTCATTCTCTAAGTTGCAAACCTGTTTTCCATTCATTTCCATCCATTCTTCTTTCCATCATTTTCATTCTTTTCCATTCCATGAAGTTGTGCAATCATGACTTCATTTCCATCATGGAATTCACATTTACAACAGCAGTATATCACACCTCCAACATGTTTTACAAATCCTCCAAATCAGCATTTTGATCAAATTCAAAATCAGCATGTCTACCCATATGAGCAGTAGTGCCAAAGTCAGTTTGGTTGTGAAGCACATCAAGAACAAGGGTACGCATGCAATGAAGACAATCAAATGGAAGATGCATATTTTGTGGAAAAAATCCAAAAGATGGAGGCAAAGATGGTGCAATCAAGAGCAGCAGCTCAAATGAAGGCTTTCAGAATTAGTTGCAGGACTCCTTGTCCATGGGGAGGCCCTTTTCCAAGACACTTCAGCCCTCAGGAGAAGCTGGACTTTATGATGAAGATGCTGCCCCAACTTGCACAATGGATAGTAGAAATAGAGGCCTATACACTTGGTGTTGAACAACCTTGTCAATGGGTAAGTTCTACACCATCATCTGGTTTTTCTCTTCCCATTACTCAAGCAACATCATCTCATTTGGAATTTCAAATTCTAAATCCAGTCAATGCTGCCCCAGGAGTTAATTCCATTTCACCATCCCCTAGTCTTCCACCCCATCTCAATTCTTCTTTCCCCTTTCCTTCCAAACAGTCATCCCCTCCACAAGAGCTAACATACCCTCTCCTCCAAAGAAACAAGAGTTTCTACCTCCTCCACCACCACAAAAAATTGCCAAATCATTTGAGTTACAATCCACTTCTCCTCTTGCATTCCCAAATCCATGTTGGGAGGATAAAAATCAGAATGCCAGTCAAGGAAAACAACAGCAAAAAGAAAATCCAAACAAGGATGAAGAAATTCGAAGTCTCAAGAGTTGGGCTCTTAAATTTGGGATGACAAAGATCCCCTTGATGGTTAAGCCTTTAGAAGAGGTTGGAGTTGGAAAACAAGTGGTGGTTAGGACTGAATTTGCTGCAGCAGGAGAAGAGCAAAAAGAAGAAGTAGATTAACAATCAATTTGCTCAGAAAGTAGTGTCCATGTTAGCATTCAATTCGAAGAGAATGCTGATTCAATTCAAGTTGCACAATCAGCCATGGAGGAAGAAAGCTCTAAAGAAGATCCTACAGTCCCAACTTGTCCTCTAGAGTAGCAGATCGAAGAGTTTGACTTAACGAACTTCGTGCTAGAGGAAGAGTTCTATCAAGAACAAGATTGTCTTCAAGTAGTAGAAGAGGGAGAAGCTGCTCCAAATCTAAAAGAAGAGGAGCACATTCTAGTTGTGGAGGAGAAAATTGCAGATCCAAGGGCTTTGAGTGCAAAGGCAGGCTACAAGAGAACCTTCAATTCTTCTTTCTACTTCATCTCTCTTGAGTTCTAGTGCTAAAGAAGAGTTTGATCCCTCAAACTCAATGTTGGAGGATGAAAGAAACCATGATGATCAAGTTACAGATCAAGAGGATACCATGGAGGAAGTTGAGCATTTGCATTAGGACAACAATGAGGTAGTTTATCTGTCAGATTTGGAGGACTATTTTGATGAAGAAGAACCAGTTGAGTTTCCACCATTCTCTCTTTCATCTTCCACGTCCCAAATACTTGAGCCTGCTGTCATGAAGGAGAGCATTCATTTGTAGCAGCCTGCATCTTATAGCAGCTCTTTGGAACTAAGATTGGAAGATTTTAATCTTTCATGTTCTTCATTGGAAGAGGAGAAAGGGCAGAAAGGTTCTACCATTGCTTCCACATCACCCACCCAAGAAGGTCTACAAGAAGACTCCATTTTTGGAGTTGAAAATCAGAGCTATGGGCATATCAAATGGATCATACCTTGCCCAATCAAGTATTTGGCTTTATTGGAGCCAAAGGAGAAGTCACAACCAGTCATGCTTGCTTCTAAGCATGAGGATGAGCTACAAAGAACCAAGGATCAGCTGTCATACCTCTCCAATCCAAATGCAGAACAACTAAAAGAGGTATTGAATTTTCCTTCAGCTGATACCTTGATGATTTGGGTGGAAGACCAGCTTCTTGTTGATTTTCCATTCATCCAATCAGCCATGTTTAATGCCAAATTAGTTGCATGGTTTCCAATTTTGAAGAAAGGAAGCTATTTTGCACAACCAGTTGCAGGGTTTGTTTAGCTCACCTTTGTTTCCATTAGGGTAGAGTAGGTAGGTTTGCTTTCAGTAAAAGAAGTGCTTGTGCACACTCTGCATGTTCCATTTGGAGCATGTATGATTTTCAGTTTTGTACATAGTTTTTGTGGTGCTGGTTTTGCTCTTGCATAGTCCATTTCAGTGGGTTTCCAAGTGGCTCAGAGAGGAGGTTTTCAAAGTTCAGATCAGTTTGCAGGCTACAACTCATGACTCCATGCCCAATGGATGCTTCAGGCAACTGGTAACTTCATCCAGCAGGCAGATGACCCCTCTGAGTCACCAAAATTGTTATCCAAAATGTGCCCCCTGCTCATTTTGTGGCTAACTCCTCTCATTCTTCCCTCTCTTGTGCCTCAGTCACAAAATTTTTCTTTTCAGGCACTCAAAACCTTTTGGAAATGGCACCATTGGATAGAGCTCTTTCTCAGCTTTCCAGAAAGGTAAAGTTTTCCTCCTAACTCCATGTATTTTTCAAGTTATGGCTCGGTGGAGTTTTTGTGGGAAATTTTCCCCTAGAAGGCCCGCAGCCAATCAGAACTCGCCACGTGTCTAGGCCAAAAATATCAAAGCGACCCGATTTGGCCCTGTTTTTCCCTAAAACTTCAAATCGCCATATCTTTCGATCCAGAGCTCAGTTTTTCGTGTTCTTTATATCAATGGAAAGCTGGTGAAATTATCTACAAGATTCCAGGGTCAATTTTGCATTTTGGTGGAGTTTGGAGAGAGAAAATCAAAAAACACTTCTGGCACGTGGTAATGGCCAGAAATGACGTTTCAACAACCAGTTTTAATGCAAAATGGGTCGCATTCTTCTTCAGCATGGCCAAAAATGTCAGGGCATGGGTCTGTAAGGATGCCCATGCTGTTTTAATGCATCTTCATTCAATGGGGAATGGCTTCCACGTTTTTTACATGTTTTCTCTCTCCTAGGCTCGACCCATGCATTGTAAAAGCCAGATTTGGCTCATTTTTTAAAGGTGGAACATTTTTTTGGATAGCAAGCTTCTTCTTTCACCTTCAACAAGTGATTTTGCAAGTATCAGACCTTCTTCATGATTGTAACAGATTTCTGCCTCTTTGATGTTGCAAATGCAAGGATTTTGACAGTGAAAAATGACAGCGCAGACTCTGTGATCAATTTTCAGTCCTTTGTTTGTATTGTCTTGCTTCATTTCAGACCTCTAATTGCATCTTATCAGCCTGTGTATGATGTTTCATGTTGCATTTTATGAAATTGTGTCAATTTTCATGAACAAGAAGTGTTCACCACTCCTTTGGTGTATCACCTATTAGTTTAGTTTCAATTTTTGCACTTTCTATCTCTGTCTCCTTGGAATTTAGAGTAGGATTAGGATTCAAACCTCTGCAATTGTGAAAATAACAGATCTGATCAGAGGAGTTTGAGGAACCAGCCTCTAATCTGGAGATTCCTCTCTCATTTTACAAGTCCCACACTTGGAGAGAGGTTTCAATGTTGTGCAATCACACTGGATGCCTGAAACATCAACTTAGAAACCTGATTTGCATCCAGGGGTGCTGCTGATTTGCAACAACAGAACCCTGTTAGCCACTTTTATTGATTGTCGATGTTTCTTGGACTTTATTTGATTGATGACTCAGAGCTCATGATGTTGTTAGCTACTTGGCTAAACGTTACGTGATTCTCACTTACATATTGTTGAGCTGGCCCTATGTTGTTTGTCTCGTAATATTTTGTCGTGTGGGGGTACACCCTCGGTGTCTTGAATGTCCTTTTAGGTGCTTAAAGTCATGCCTTGGTTATGGATGCATGGAACCTTGAGTGTGTCTAAGGTCTTAGAGTGACCCTTTTTGTTGCTTGACCTTGCTAGAAAGAATGTTTGTTGTGTGGTGTGGTCTAGAGGGCAGTCTGACAGTGGTAGTGGTGATTCTATTTCAATCTGGTAAGAGCTTGACCCTCGTCGGAATAGAAGTGTTTATTTATGGACTTTTAGATTTTGTTAGGATTGGATTGCCTTTGGTCGACTGCAAATGTTACTAGAAAAGTGTTTGTTTTGATAGTGAATTTTCATCGATGGCATGTTAAATTGTATCTTGGGTTCCTGGTTGCATCATAGAAAGTTTTGACTCGTAGAATGTGTGCATCTTGGTAATTGTGGATAGAAGTTATGCCTTTTAGGTAGTGTTTTTGATTTAAGTGTACTTGGTTTACTCTCTTGACTTATGAATAATTTTACCCTTACCTTAAATTGCCTTTACTATGAATAAACATTCTATGACCTATTAATCTTTGGGTTACTTGGAAACACTTATGGATGCTTTGGGTCTTTTGGATCTTTCTCTTAGAAATGTTAGTTTGGTAGATCTTAATAGATAATCTCAGTGGTGCTTATATTGCACTTCCTCTTTTAAAAAAAACTATTAACTCTTGGCTGTTAAGTTCATGATTTGTAAATTATTTGGTTACCCCATTACATTGGATGCCTTCTAGTGTGGATGTGGTTCCTTGAAGTAAAGTTGCATTGTCATCTGGTTGCTTGGCTGGTGTTATCTTGTGGGGACATGAGTATTGATTGGAAAACCTTCTTTGGGTATTAGGGGAGTAAAATGTTACCGTCCTAAACATTTTTTTTAAAACCTTAATAGATTCGTAAAAATAAGATTATACCTCTTTAATGAGCATTTCTTGAAAATTTCTTATGAAACTTGTGGAGACCCACTAAGAATTTTTAATGATGCTTGAAATTATTCAATGAATTTTTGAAATCTTGGTGTGATTCATGTTGGTTCATTGTTTCCTAGTTCTTACAGAAAAATTAATAATGTGTTTTCTATGATTGAATGTCTCTTGTTCCTTTAGAATCAAAATGTGGTGTGTTGATTTGTATCTCCTTCCCATAAAAGTAAATTTGTGATGTGTTTGAACCATCATTCTCATCAAAAGTTGATTGATAAGACGATTCAACCAAAACATCATAAAACTATAATTAAGGAGATTTGACCTTGGAACTTAACTGGAGCATAGAAAAAGGGAAGTGATCCTTGTTATACCCTTAGTAGATTAATAGAAGAAATTAAAAAAAAAACCATGTAGAAGAATAGAAAGGGGATCTTTTCTATCCACCTTCCTTGCAAGTAAACTAAATTCTCTCTGCCTATACAAAATGGTGAGACATCATACCCACCTTAGTGGGGTTTTTTATAATGTAAACTGATAATGTCATTGTTTTTGCAAATCAGCAGCACCCCTGGATGCAAATCAAGGTTCTAAGTTGATGTTTAGGGACGTTTCAACAACCAGTTTTAATACAAAATGGGTGGCATTCTTCTTTAGCATGGCCAAAAATGTTAGGGCATGGGTCTATAAGGATGCCCATGTTGTTTTAATGCATCTTCATTCAATGGGGAATGGCTTCCACGTTTTTTACATGTTTTCTCTCTCCTGGGCTCGACCCATGCATTGTAAAAGCCAGATTTGGCTCATTTTTTGAAAGGAACATTTTTTTGGATAGCAAGCTTCTTCTTTCACCTTCAACAAGTGATTTTTGCAAGTATCAGACCTTCTTCATGATTGTAACAGGTTTTTGCCTCTTTGATGTTGCAAATGCAAGGATTTTGACAGTGAAAAATGACAGTGCAGACTCTGTGATTAATTTTCAGTCCTTTGTTTGTATTGTCTTGCTTCATTTCAGACCTCTAATTGCATCTTATCAGCCTGTGTATGATGTTTCATGTTGCATTTTATGAAATTGTGTCAATTTTCATGAACAAGAAGTGTTCACCACTCCTTTGGTGTATCACCTATTAGTTTAGTTTCAATTTTTACACTTTCTATCTCTGTCTCCTTGGAATTTAGAGTAGGATTAGGATTCAAACCTCTGTAATTGTGCAAATAACATATCTGATCAGAGGAGTTTGAGGAACCAGCCTCTAATATGGAGATTCCTCTCTCATTTTACAAGTCCCACACTTGGAGAGAGGTTTCAATGTTGTGCAATCACACTGGATGCCTGAAACATCAACTTAGAAACCTGATTTGCATCCAGGGGTGCTGCTGATTTGCAACAACAGAACCCTGTTAGCCACTTTTATTGATTGTCGATGTTTCTTGGACTTTATTTGATTGATGACTCGGAGCTCATGATGTTGTTGGCTACTTGGCTAAATGTTACGTGATTCTCACTTACATATTGTTGAGCTGGCCCTATGTTGTTTGTCTCGTAATATTTTGTCGTGTGGGGGTACACCCTAGGTGTCTTGAATGTCCTTTGTGAGGTGCTTAAAGTCATGCCTTGGTTATGGATGCATGGAACCTTGAGTGTGTCTAAGGTCTTAGAGTGACCCTTTTTGTTGCTTGACCTTGCTCGAAAGAATGTTTGTTGTGTGGTGTGGTCTAGAAGGCAGTCTGACATTGGTAGTGGTGATTCTATTTCAGTCTGGTAAGAGCTTGACCCTCGTCGGAATAGAAGTGTTTATTTATGGACTTTTAGATTTTGTTAGGATTGGATTGCCTTTGGTCGACTGCAAATGTTACTAGAAAAGTGTTTGTTTTGATAGTGAATTTTCATCGATGGCATGTTAAATTGTATCTTGGGTTCCTGGTTGCATCATAGAAAGTTTTGACTCGTAGAATGTGTGCATCTTGGTAATTGTGGATAGATTTATGCCTTTTAGGAAGTGTTTTTATTTAAGTGTACTTGGTTTACTCTCTTGACTTATGAATAATTTTACCCTTACCTTAAATTGCCTTTACTATGAATAAACATTCTATGACCTATTAATCTTTGGGTTACTTGGAAACACTTATGGATGCTTTGGGTCTTTTGGATCTTTCTCTTAGAAATGTTAGTTTGGTAGATCTTAATAGATAATCTCAGTGGTGCTTATATTGCACTTCCTCTTTTAAAAAAAACTATTAACTCTTGGCTGTTAAGTTCATGATTTGGTAAATTATTTGGTTGCCCCATTACATTGGATGCCTTCTAGTGTGGATGTGGTTCCTTGAAGTAAAGTTGCATTGTCATCTGGTTGCTTGGCTGGTGTTATCTTGTGGGGACATGAGTATTGATTGGAAAACCTTGCATTTGGTTATTAGGGGAGTAAAATGTTACCATCCTAAACATTTTTTTTAAAACCTTAATAGATTCGTAAAAATGTGGAAGATTATACCTCTTTAATGAGCATTTCTTGAAAATTTCTTATGAAACTTGTGGAGACCCACTAAGAATTTTTAATGATGCTTGAAATTATTCAGTGAATTTTTGAAATCTTGGTGTGATTCATGTTGGTTCATTGTTTCCTAGTTCTTACAGAAAAATTAATAATGTGTTTTCTATGATTGAATGTCTCTTGTTCCTTTAGAATCAAAATGTGGTGTGTTGATTTGTATCTCCTTCCCATAAAAGTAATTTTGTGATGTGTTTGAACCATCATTCTCATCAAAAGTTGATTGATAAGATGATTCAACCAAAACATCATAAAACTATAATTAAGGAGATTTGACCTTGGAACTTAACTGGAGCATAGAAAAAGGGCCAGTGATCCTTGTTGGTACCCTTAGTAGATTAATAGAAGAAATTAAAAAAAAACCATGTAGAAGAATAGAAAGGGGATCTTTTCTATCCACCTTCCTTGCAAGTAAACTAAATTCTCTCTACCTATACAAAATGGTGAGACATCATACCCACATTAGTGGTGCTTTTTATAATGTAAACTGATAATGTCATTGTTGTTGCAAATCAGCAGCACCCCTGGATGCAAATCAAGGTTCTAAGTTGATGTTTAGGGACGTTTCAACAACCAGTTTTAATACAAAATGGGTGGCATTCTTCTTTAGCATGGCCAAAAATGTCAGGGCATGGGTCTATAAGGATGCCCATGCTGTTTTAATGCATCTTCATTCAATGGGGAATGGCTTCCACATTTTTTACATGTTTTCTCTCTCCTGGGCTCGACCCATGCATTGTAAAAGCCAGATTTGGCTCATTTTTTGAAAGGAACATTTTTTTGGATAGCAAGCTTCTTCTTTCACCTTCAACAAGTGATTTTTGCAAGTATCAGACCTTCTTCATGATTGTAACAGGTTTTTGCCTCTTTGATGTTGCAAATGCAAGGATTTTGACAGTGAAAAATGACAGTGCAGACTCTGTGATCAATTTTCAGTCCTTTGTTTGTATTGTCTTGCTTCATTTCAGACCTCTAATTGCATCTTATCAGCCTGTGTATGATGTTTCATGTTGCATTTTATGAAATTGTGTCAATTTTCATGAACAAGAAGTGTTCACCACTCCTTTGGTGTATCACCTATTAGTTTAGTTTCAATTTTTACACTTTCTATCTCTGTCTCCTTGGAATTTAGAGTAGGATTAGGATTCAAACCTCTGCAATTGTGCAAATAACATATCTGATCAGAGGAGTTTGAGGAACCAGCCTCTAATATGGAGATTCCTCTCTCATTTTACAAGTCCCACACTTGGAGAGAGGTTTCAATGTTGTGCAATCACACTGGATGCCTGAAACATCAACTTAGAAACCTGATTTGCATCCAGGGGTGCTGCTGATTTGCAACAACATCAACTCCACCAGCCAATTGTATTGATTGTCGATGTATCTTGGACTTTACTTGATTGATGACTCAGAGCTCATGATGTTCTTGGCTACTTGGCTAAACGTTAGCCTCATTCTGATTTATCATATTGTATGAGTATGGCACCTATGTTGTTTGTCTCGTAAGGATTTTGTCGTGAGGAAGTACATTTTATGAGTCTGGGATATCCTTCTGTGAGGTGCTTAAAGTCTTGCCTATGTTATGAAGAAGCATGTCGTTACCTTGAGTGTCTCTAAACTCTTTTAGTGACCCTTCCTATTGCAAAGACCTCATTCTCAGGAAGCATGTTTGTTGTGTGGTGTGGTCTAGAGGGCAGTCTGACAGTGGTTGTCCTTATCCTTATCTAACCAATCAATGGTAAGAGAATGACCCTCGTACTGAATGGATTTGTATATATTTATGGACTTCATAGAGATTATTAGGATTGGATTGCCTCTGGTCCATACCTTCAAGAACCTTACTAGAAAATTGATTGTCTTTGATAGTGAGTTTTCAACAACTTGCCAAATTAATATTTTATCTTGGGTTCATGGTTGCATCATAGAAACCCTTGACTCATAGAATCTGTGCAAATGTTGGCACATGGTAGATAGAGTCATGCCTTATAGGAAGTGTATTTGAAATAAGTGTACTTGGTTTACTGCTCTTGACTTATGAAGAATCTCTTTTGATATGTATGGAACTTGAACTCTGACTATAGTCTCAAACATTCTATGAGCTATCAAGAGTCTGATCTGCAGGTGTAGTTGGAAACACTTATGAGATGGGGAATTGAATCTTTTGGATATTTCTCTTAGAAATGTCTAGTTTGGTAGATCTTAATAGATAATCTCAGTGTCTACATATTTCAATCAGTGCTTATATTGCACTTCCTCTGAATTGAATGAAGAGGCTACCATATGTTGAAATCAGTTGCCTGTTAAGTTCTATGATTTGGTAAACCTTATTAGGTTGGCCCCATTACATTGGATCCCTTCAAGAATGTGGATGTGGTTCCTAGAACATGGTGAAAGGATGCATTGTCATCTGGTTGCTATGGCTGAGTGTTAACAGTTCTCACAGGTGAGTTGAGTGTAGAATTGGATACAATGGTGCATTTTTCTTAGTCTCTTAGGGGAGTGATAATGTTACCACCCTATATCAATTGTAGGTTGTTATAGTGTACATCAGAGTCATGAAGTAATGGGGAATGATTTTACTTCTGATGTACATTGATCAATTGTTGAGATCAATTTCTTATAGATAACTTGTGGAGACCCACTTAAAACATATTTAATGATGCTTCACATATCACTTCAGTGAAATTTTTGAAATTTCTTGGCGTGATTCATGTTGGAATTCATTGTTTCCTAGTTCTTACAAAAAAATTAATAATGTGTTTTCTATGATTGAATGTCTCTTGTTCCTTTAGAATCAAAATGTGGTGTGTTGATTTGTAAGGCACTCTCCTTCCCATAAAAGTAATTTTCCTCCTAACTCCTCATATTTTTCAAGTTATGTGCTCGAAAACGGAGTCATTCTCATGGGAAATTTTCCTTGATAGAGGGCCCGCAGCCAATCAGAACGTGCCACGTGGCACCTGGAGTGGTGGAGCGCAGATTTGAAAATTTGAAATTTTTTGGAGCAAAGACCAAACGGGTAAGTGATTCAAACTTGTTATGCCCGTCGATCCGATTAATAGAAGCCTTTTTTGCCCTAAACATTTTCAAGAATCGCCAGGGGATCTTTTCGATCCAGACCTTCCTTGCAAGTAAACTAAATTTGCGTCTCTGCCTATATCAATGGAAACCTGGTGAAATTATCTATACCCACCTTCCAGGGTGCAATTTTTCATTTTGGTAAAACTGATAATGTCATTGTTGAGAGAAAATCAAGAAACATTTCTGGATGCACATCAAGGTTCTAAGTGGCCATGTTTATGGACGTTTCAACAACCAGTTTTAATGCAAAATGGGTCACATTCTTCTTCAGCATGGCAAAAAATGTCAGGGCATGGGTCTATAAGGATGCCCATGCTGTTTTAATGCATCTTCATTCAATGGGGAATGGCTTCCACATTTTTTACATGTTTTCTCTCTCCTGGGCTCGACCCATGCATTGTAAAAGCCAGATTTGGCTCATTTTTTTTGTTGGTTGAATATTTTATTTTGGATAGCAAGCTTCTTCTTTCACCTTCAACAAGTGATTTTTGCAAGTATCAGACCTTTTTCATGATTGTAACAGGTTTCTGCCTCTTTGATGTTGCAAATGCAAGGATTTTGACAGTGAAAAATGACAGTGCAGACTCTGTGATCAATTTTCAGTCCTTTGTTTGTATTGTCTTGCTTCATTTCAGACCTCTAATTGCATCTTATCAGCCTGTGTATGATGTTTCATGTTGCATTTTATGAAATTGTGTCAATTTACATGAACAAGAAGTGTTCACCACTCCTTTGGTGTATCACCTATTAGTTTAGTTTCAATTTTTGCACTTTCTATCTCTGTCTCCTTGGAATTTAGAGTAGGATTAGGATTCAAACCTCTGCAATTGTGCAAATAACAGATCTGATCAGAGGAGTTTGAGGAACCAGCCTCTAATCTGGAGATTTCTCTCTCATTTTACAAGTCCCACACTTGGAGAGAGGTTTCAATGTTGTGCAATCACACTGGATGCCTGAAACATCAACTTAGAAACCTGATTTGCATCCAGGGGTGCTACTGATTTACAACAACAGTAACCATACCAAGATCTGCAGGCTTGTTCTCACTTTTTGGTTTCTTCTTAGGATAGGTGTCTTTCCTATGGTCTTTTTCTAGAAGCTTCATGGTGTCACATCCATCCCATATGTATATCTCTTTGGAAATAAACACATACTGACATTTTACTCAAGAAAATAAGTCAAATATTGTTCAAAACAGAAAATTTTAATTTTACACATTTCCTTGCCCCACCAACCTTCGGTGATGAGCTTGCATCTCTTATTAGTGATGTAGGGTTGGAAAAGGATGGAAGTGCCCTTACTAGTAGCATGGGGCAAAGTGTAGGGGGGTCCTCTTGACAAACAAATGCAAAAGGTCATACATAAACAATTCAAACCTTGAATCTTTGAGTTAAAAACAAATGAATCAGATGTTCAAAATTCCAAGAGATTTAAAATCCTAAAACCCAAATTTTGTCTACTATGTGGCCATCTAAGGATCTAAGTCTGGATAAACTGCAAATCACGTTGCATTCTAAACTATGAAGACACTCGGGTAGAGTAAGCTTGTAGCCTCCCAATTTGGCTCCACCAAAACTTTGTCTATCTTTCATCACTATCGTTTCAACACATCTCATAACTTGCACCCTTCCCAACTCTTGGTGATAAGCCCTCGCATCTTACTAGTTTGTGAAGTATCCAAAATTGCTTACAGAAACTAAGATTCAAAATCACATTATATCTACATCATCATATATCAGCATCATGAAATACAAAAAAAGGAAAGTAAAACACTTGCATCATTTGTTCACCATTGCATACATTCTAAAAAGCATATAAACATACATCATGGTATACATAAGGAAACTAGAAATAGAAAGCAAGCTATGAATGCTAAGAGTTTGATCCAGAACAAATATACATATATATAAATGATCAACATTTATGTACAATGCCATCATGCACTAGGCATGGTCAAAACGCTCAAAGAGCCCAGGATATACAAACGAATGTATCATACAAAAAAACTACAAGAGCCAAGTGGCTTCTCAATCCCTACGAGACCCCTCTGAACGTGCACGCCCATGCCTAGAACTTCAGCTACGCTGGTGCTCTGAGTGCACAGAGGGCTCAGGATCCCAAGCAGCAGCCGTGGTCTCACCATGAGAATGGCTCCTCATCAGGTGCTCAGCCATCCTATACCCCGCTAACTTTGTGCGGAGAGTTGATACCATCCTGGCCACATGCCAAACTGGGGCGAAGACATCAGTATGTCTACTGGCTGCTGAAGGCTCCCCTGTGTCCATGGACAACTCTGTGTGGGTCCTCTCCATGGGGATCATCAGGGTATCAGTGCATACCCTGCGAATAAAATATTGCCACTCATCAGCGGTCTCTACAAACAAAGGAGAAAAAAAATTAGAAACCAAACAAGAAATTAAAAATACAAGATAGCAACTAAGGAGATCCTAACAAAGAAACAAACATTAAAAGGGAGAGAGGGTAACTTACTCGGATCACTAGGCCTCCAAGATGGATCTATGGGATCAGCACCCACCACGGATGTCGCTGTCGACTGAGGGGCTGCTCCTATGGCTGGAGCAATGTAACACCCCACAATAGACTCATCCTCCCCATGGCCCTGGGAGAGTGGCTCCTTTGAAACCAGAGTCACCCTCTCTGCACTCTACTTAGCACTCTTTTCCTGCATGATATCCTGGGTGTCGTGCCACTCAGGATCAATGTCCTCGGTCTCCTCCTCTGTCTCTCCCCCTGTAAACTCCTTGGACTAGGAGTCTACCTCAATGGGGTCATCACTGCTATGGGCAGGACCCGCGGCGATCCGAAGCAAAGGTGCTTGAGGTGCACCGGCTCTCCCTCTGGCACGTACTATCCTCCTGGCTGCAATAGGAATGCCAGGAGTAACCACTGTCTAACCCCAACCTCTATGCCCCCCTCTGGCCTCTCGGACTGATCTGTATACTGGCGCCACTGGGGGGAAGCATACCCATGTATGGTAAGCAAAACTACTGAGAAACTCGGCCAAAGGGGTGCATCTCCACTCGCCCCACTCTATCAATAAGTTGCCCTGTGGTGGAGTAGGAGATCAAGGTAAGATCCTCCTTTCCCCATATACCTATTGTTGCAAATCAGCAGCACCCCTGGATGCAAATCAAGGTTCTAAGTTGATGTTTAGGGCATCTAGTGTGATTGCACAACATTGAAACCTCTCCCCAAGTGTGGGACTTACAAGATGAGAGAGGAATCTCCAGATTAGAGGCTGGTTCCTCAAACTCCTCTGATTAGATCTATTATTTGCACAACTGCAGAGGTTTAGATCCTAATTTTATCTTAATTTACAAGGAGACAGGGATAAGAAATGTAAAAATTAAAACTAAACTGATAAGGGTGATACACCAAAGGAGTGGTGAACACTTCTTGCTCATGAAAATTGACACAAATCAGAAATTATAACATAAAACATCATGCATAGGTTGATAACTATGATCAAGGGTGTGAAATGAAGCAAACAACACATACAAAGGACTGAAAGCATTCACAGAGCTTGCATTGTGATTTTTAACATCAAAATCCTTGTATTCCAACACCAAAGAGGTAGAAAAACCTGTTACAATCCCTGGAAGGTCTGATACTTGCCAAAATCACTTGCTGAAGGTGAAAACAGAAGCTTGCTGTGTAAAAAAGTGTTCCCCTTTGAAAAATGAGCCAAATCTGGCTTTTATAGTAAATGGATCGAGCCCAGGAGAGAGAAAATGTGAAAAAATGTGGGAGCCATTCCTCATTGACCAAAATGCATTAAAAACAGCATGGAGGTCCTTAAAAAACCCATGCCCTGACATTTTTGACCATACTGGAGAAGAATGCGACCCATTTTGCATTAAAATTGGTTGTTGAAACGTCAGTTCTGTCCATGGGCGCGTACCAGAAGTTTTTATTGATTTTATCCCTCTAAAATTAACCAAAATGTAAAATTTAACTTGGAATCATGTAGATAATTTTAACAGCTTTCCATTGATATAAAGAACATGAAAATCTAAGCTCTGGATCGAAAGTTATGGCTGTTTGAAGATTTAGGGCAAAAACAGGCCCAAAACGGATCGGCGGGAAAAAAATTCGAATTTTACCTCTTTGGTCTCTGGAACATTTTTCAAATTTTCCCCACGCTCTACCACTCTAGGTGCCACATGGCACATTATGATTGGGCACGGGCCCTTCCTGACCATTTTTTCCTTCGGGTCACTCAGTGTTTTTTCGCCCTTGGACACGTGGCAGCTCCTGATTGGCTGCGGGCCTTCTAGGGAAAAATTTCCCACCAAAAATCTGCTGAGCCATAACTTGAAAAATACGTGGAGTTAGGAGGAAAAAATTACCTTTCTGGAAAGTTGAGAAAGAGCTCTATCCAATGATGCCATTTCCAGAAGGTTTTGAGTGCCTCGAAAACAAAATATTCTGACTGAGGCACAAGAGAAGGAAAGATGTAAAGGATTTAGGCACAAAATGAGTAGGGGGCACATTTGGGATAACAATTTTGGTGACTCAGAGGGGTCATCCACCTGCTGGATGAAGTTACCAGTTGCCTGAAGTAATCCATTGGGCATGGAATCACTTGATTCTCTGTTTAATACCCCAACTGACTAGAACGTTGCAAAGAGGAACATGGAAAATCACCTAATGGAGCAAGGCCTGTAAACACATTCCCAGGAACAGAAAGTTGTGCCAAAGCACTTAGGGAAAAAAAAACAACCTATAGCAAAACAATGTGCACAAGCACTTGGAGGAATGAAAACCTAAGCTAATATTTACAAGGTGGAGAATTTCCCTCTAGTAGCAATGCTTTAGATAGATTCCATTGATTGGAATCTGCAGTTCTTCGCCATCCAATGAAGACAATTGGAAGGCATTGTTGTCCTTACACTTTATGACCATGTATGGGCCACTCTAAATGGCATCAAATTTTGAATGCCTTCCCAGTTTTTCTCTATCTGCATCCCATTTTAACACTAGATCTCCAACTTGGAAAGATCTACTCTTGGCCTTCCTATCAAAGGTCTTCTTGATCAAAGCTTGATCTTTCTCCATTGCTTGGGATGCCTGATCTCTGATCTCTTGGAGCTCCATCAACTCTGCATATCTCACCTCCATGGGCCCAAAATCTAGCAACTCTAACTACTTCATGAGTTCCAATGTTGGCAACTCAAGTGACATGGGCAAGATTGCTTCTCTTCCATAGACAAGCCTGAATGGAGAGTTACCTGTGGATCTCTTGGGAGTTATCCTATCAGCCCATAAGGCTGATTTCAGTTTGGTATGCCAAGACCTCTGATTCTCATCAAGAGTTCTCCTAATGATCCTCAACAAGATCTTGTTTGTAGATTCAGCCTGGCTATTACCCTGAGGGTAGTATTTTGATGAAGTACTTAGGTAGATCCCGTTCTTGACAACCCACTCAATCACCTTGGATCCAATGAATGCTAATGCATTATCTGAGATTATTGTAGCAGGTATGCCAAATCTGGTTACTATGCCCTCATAGAAGTCTAAGATGCTAGACTCATTTGCCTCTTTGAGCGCTACTACTTCAGTCCACTTGGCGAAGTAGTCTATGGCTGTCAAAATCCATTTGTGCCCTTGGCTTTAATTGGGATTAATGACTCCAATGAAGTCTAAACCCCATTACATGAATGGCTGGTCAACTGAGATTGGATGCAATGGAAGGGTAGCAAGTCTCTCTTTTCCTATGAAGAATGCATAATTCTTACACCTCTTGATCCATGCAAAGTAATCACTGAAAATCTTGGGCCAATAATAACCAGCCTTCATAATTTTTAGAGCTATCACTCTCGGTGCAAAATGACCACTAGCTGGTCCACCATGGAACTCTTCCAATACCCTATGAATCTGATTTGTGCTAATGCATCTCCGCAGCACTCCATTCACATCTTTCTTGAACAAAACTCCATCAACAATGGCATATGGGACAGCCTGCAATCTGAAGTGTCTTCTTTGGGTCTTGTTCATCTCTGGAGGGCATAGGCCTGTGCTTAGGAAGTGTATTATACCTTGGGTCCAGCAAGGAGTGGGGACAACATTATTTTCTTCTTGAGTGCCACTTGGCTCATGGCTATCTTGAACTATCAAAACAGCCTCTTCTTCATTGCATACTTCTTTTTGCTTCCCCGAAATCAGCTTCTCACACAACAATCCTTTTCCTCTTACCAGCTTGGTGATCTTATCTCAATGTCATACTCCATGATACGAGTGATCTAACCTGCCCTTTTCTCATTCAAATCCTTGTTGAGGAGGAAGTCTTTAACCCCAACATGAGAGACCAGCAACTGGACTTTGTTGTTTGAGACTAAATGCTTGAATTTCTTCAAGCTTCTGATTACTGCAAGCACATGCTTCTCAATAAAAGAATACTTCACCTCATAGTCATCTATGATGTGGCTGAAGAAAGCAATTGGCTGCTCATCGTTGTCCTTGTTCTGCTGTACCAAAATGGCAGAAATAGTATCATTACCTCCAAATGCATAGAGGATGAAATCCTTGGAGAAGTCTGGGTTGATGAGAGTTGGTGCTTGAGAGATGGCTTCTTTGATTGCTTCAAAACTCTCCTTGCCTTCTGATGTCCACTTGAAAGCCATGTTTTTCTTTAACATTTTGGTGATAGGTTTGACAAGGGCTGCAAAATCTAGGACAAACCTCCGAACAAAGTTTATCCTCCCCAAGAAACTTTGAAGGGATTTCTTGTGGCTTGGCAATGGTAGTGCTCTTATGGCTTCAACCCTCTCTGGATCAATTGTTAATCCTTCTTTGGAGACAATATGGCCAAAGAGCTTTCCTTCATGTGCAAGAAAGATACACTTCTTAGGATTCAAAGACACTCCAAATCTCCTGCACCTCGTGAAGACTTGTCTCAAATGAGAGAGGTGATCTGCTGCATTTTTGGAAAAAAAAGTGATATCATCAAGATATATCAGCACCATGTTGTTAATCAAACATTTGAATGCCATGTCCATTGCTCTTTGGAAGGTAGCACCAGCGTTGGATAGCCCAAATGGCATTTACCTGTATGCATAAGTTCCCCATTTGGTTGTGAAGGCTGTCTTGAACTGGTCTTCTTCCTTCACCATAATCTGATTGTAGCCTAAGTAGCCTTCAAGTAGTGAAAACCTCTCGGAGCCAGCCACAACTTGTAATATTTGCTCCATGGAAGGGCGTGGGTAATGGTCCTTGAGAGATGCTCTATTCAAGTCTCTGAAGTCAACACACAATCTGATCTCTCCACTCTTCTTTCTGACTGGAACCAAGTTGGCAACTCAACTAGAATGCTTGATTGGGAATATGATCCTTGACTCAATCAGCTTGTTCAATTCTTTCCTCATGACAGGCTCCATGTGTGGATTGACTGGTCTTTGTTTCTACCTGATAGGCTTAGTATTTGGATCCAATTCAATGGTATGCTGAGCTAAGTTGGGATTGAAACCTTTCAAGTCTTAATATCTCCAATCAAACACATCAGGGAACTCTTGACATAGCTGTATGAACTCATACCTTTCTTGTTCAGTTGTCATCTTTCCAATTTGCAATGGTTTGTTCTCTTCCACCAAGATGGATACTAAATCCTCTCTCTTGACTTGAATATTTGCTTTCTCCTTCCTAAACTGATCATTGGGATTAAAAATGGACTCCAAAGTGATAAGTCCCTTGGGCAGCTTGTTAGTTCTCAGCTATACCACTTGGTCACCATACTGCTGTTCCAATTTTTCTTGATTCTTAGCTGAGAACTCAACTTCTTCTTACAAGAAATGGATGATTTGCTGGTCATTCTCAAACACTTGCCAACTGACATTGTTATCTAGCACTGAAGGCCTCATAATCACATGGATGTTTGGCTGTACCTTGTCTTTTTGAATGCTTTCCACAATGTCAAAGGCTGCTCCTACTGCTGCAGGCCTGTCAGCAGCTTGATTCTCTTTCCTAGGAATGGATTTGATGCCAAAACCCTCAAAATCTTCCATGAGGTCATCACACCCTGTTCTTGTAGCACCTGAGTAGATCATTCTTCGACAGCATGCTATCTTCCTTGACCTAATTTACAATCAATTCACTGTCACCAAAGACTTGCAAGTTCTTTATTCACTCTTCACTATTGCCCAATGCATCCCTTGCACCAAGGCTTCATATCTCAGCAGTGTCATTGGAGCACGCCAACTGCAATCTAAAAGATGAATAGTACTTTACTGCTTGAGGTGAAACAAGCATGGCTCCACCTCCTGAACCTTGTCTAATCCTTGGTCCATCAAAAAACATCTGACATACCTCATTGTCATCTTCATGGTTTGGCTTGGTGATGCTAGGAATAGGTTAATTTTCTTCGTGTATGCAATAGACCCCTAGCTCAGATTCTTCCACATCTTGATAAGGATCAAAAGCATGTACCTTGTTTGCCCATTCATCAAGTGTTAGATCCGAGATGCTTCCAACCTTGGTGTCAACTTCATTGGTGCTTGGGTGGTCTTCTTGATCAAATGCTGAACAATTGGCGTTGATCTGACTTGGAGTGTAAGGCTCAATGTGGAAGTTTGCAATAGGTTCAGACCTGATTGTAGCCTTAGTTCCATACCTCGTTCTGAATAGCATGTGTGACCAATCAGCAGACAAATATCCCCCAATCTTGACTATGAAGTCCCTTGACAAGCATAGGACAAAGAGTCTTGGAAGGTCTATGACTGATACATCTTTAAAAACAACAACATTTGGACATGCATGCAAGCTAAGACTCAAGTTACCAATCACCCCAACTGTTGTCGACTGCTGTCCCATCCAGGTACACTACTCCTTTGGATCATGGTTTCAAACTGGATTGTCCTAGCTGATCAGCTATCTGTTTAGACATTCACTGAGCTACTTGCCCCAGAATCTATCATGCAATTGTGCACTAACTGATTTCCAATGATTAATGAAACCATAGAAAGGAGGGGGCTTCAACATTTTACCTTGTTGTCCTCCATGATTTCCCTCAGGCTGGGCAGCATTTGTGAGCACTTTCTCCTACATCTGAACTTGCTGATTTGAAGTTGGCCAGTCCTTCATGGCAGCTTGTAACAAGTCTCTTTGGCCTGGGATAGATAGGGATTCCCACATTGAGATATTAACATTTGTCTTCTTCATCTGATCAATGATACTGGAATGGTGATGAAGGATCTCTTTACTGTCCCTTTGCTTGTACATTCACTCCTTGCATGTGGGCAGCAATAACTTGTATTTGAGTTGGTCTAGGAGTTGTTCTTGGCTGCCCTTGTGCATTTGAAATTGGATTTTGCTTGCCAACCATTTGTGGAGCCATGGAAGGTTGTGGATTGGTTGGAGCTAATGGTTGTTCTTCACCCAAATCCCTTTCTTTTTGACCTTGTTGTTAGCTATAACACCTTGAGAGACCATTTGATTCATGCCACAAAAATCCTCTGCTTGCCAATTTACCAAAGTGGTTTCATTTGGAGCTAATTGTTGTTGGAATGTTTCTTGTTGTTGGTTGTTTCCTTGACTGCCCTCACCCTCCACACCAATAGTTGTCACCATTAATGGTTGATTCAAAGCACCATTGAATCACATAGATTGGTTATGAGGTTCATTGCATGGAAAACACCAGTCATACTCCTGAGCAATGTTGTTTTGTGTTGGCACCAATGCCTTAGAGGAAGATATGGCATTTGGATTGTTGGGCTGAAATGGTCTATTGGCAGGAGGCCTTGTTTGATTCATATTTGCAGCTGGATTAGGAGGTCTTTGTGGTTGGTATGGCTACCTGTTAGGCTGAGCTTGGGGCAGGTAAGAAGGTTTAAAACCTTGGGCTTGTTGCCTTTTGAGAGTAACCAGCTCATTGCCTAGGTTTTGCAGTTGCTTCATGACTTCTTGAAGCTCATTTCGGGCATTTGGAGATGAAGTAGAAGCTTCATTTGAACTCTGATTTCTAGGAGTGGGAGAAGGAGCCAAATTAGGTGCTTGATTGGTATTTGGACTCTCTAAACTTGGAAACAATGGCATGGGAGGTCTAGGGGCTAGTTTACCAGCTTGGATCAAACAATTTTCAGCCCTAATGGCAATGCTATAAGCCATAGGGATAGTTATGCCTCCCATGGACTGAATCAACATAGAAATATCAGAATTTAGAGCTTTGAGGTAGTAGAGAAAAGCACCTTCCACTGTTGGTCTGAATTCCATTGGAATTCTCTTTGAAGTCCTTTGAAATCTGAAGTTGAAATCAGTCAGCTGATCATTGGGAGCTCTCTTGATGGTTGTCAGCTGCTCCAAAAGAGACAAGTTGTCTCCCTTCTCTCTAAATTGCTCATGAAGTGCTATACATAGCAGGTTCTAATTCTGAATAGAACCTGACAGGCAATAATTCTAAACCATTGCAATGCTTTCCCCTTGAATGAAGATGCTAGCAATTTGACAGCCACTTGCATCTCATTGATTTCATGAATTACACAAAGGTTGGCAATGTCTTTAACATGATCACCTAGAGTAGTCTGATTCTCTCTAGTGAAGTATGGAATGTTCTTCAAGGCTACAATTGGAATTGGATGTTGTGCATTGAGAGCAAGTGGGCTGCTGCCAGTGAAATTGACATAGGGGTTGTTTTGTACCATTCTAATTGGCCTTAGAACCCTTGTTGATTGAATGAAAGGCCTACCAGGTGGAGGAGTTGAGAGAGTTCTGTTTAGTGGAGATGGAGACCTTTGGATTATCCTCCCACTTTACCTTACTCTTGGAGATAACTGCAGATATTCAAACAAAACCTCTTCTTCTCCAGCTCTTGACCTTTTAGTTGATTCTTCTCATGAGTTTTTAGGTCTGTACTACTAAAACTAGCTAATTCTTCCCCTTGGAGTCACCAGATGTGTAAATTATAGCTCTTTTGAAGCAAGAAAATTACAGTAGATACCCATCAACTTTGCTACGTAGTAAAAATGAGACCGCTAAGGTCCCACCGGGCGTGCCAAAACTGTTGTTGCAAATCAGCAACACCCATGGATGCAAATCAAGGTTCTAAGTTGATGTTTAGGGCATCCAGTGTGATTACACAACATTGAAACCTCTCTCCAAGTGTGGGAATTGGAAGATGAGAGAGGAATCTCCAGATTAGAGGCTGGTTCCTTAAACTCCTCTGATTAGATCTATTATTTACACAACTGCAGAGGTTCAGATTCTAATTTATCCTAACTTGCAAGGAGACAGGGATAAGAAATGTAAAAATTAAAACTAAACTAATAAGGGTGATACACCAAAGGAGTGGTGATCACTTCTTGCTCATGCAAATTGACACAAATTAGAAATTGCAACATAAAACATCATGCACAGGTTGATAAGCTGTAAACAAGGGTTTGAAATGAAGCAAACAACGCATACAAAGGACTGAAAGCATTCACAGAGCCTGCATTGTGATTTTCAACATCAAAATCCTTGTATTCCAACACCAAAGAGGCAGAAAAACCTGTTATAATCCCTGGAAGGTATGATACTTGCCAAAATCACTTATTGAAAGTGAAAACAGAAGCTTGCTATGTAAAAAAGGTGTTCCCCTTTGAAAAATGAGCCAAATCTGGCTTTTACAGTGCATGGGTCAAACCCAGGAGAGAGAAAATGTGAAAAAACATGGGAGCCATTCCTCATTGACCAAAAAGCATTAAAAACAACATGGGTGACCTGAAAAAACCCATCCCTTGACATTTTTTACCATGCTGGAGAAGAATGCAATCCATTTTGCATTAAAATTGGTTGTTGAAATGTCAGTTCTTTCCATGGGCACGTACCAGAAGCATTTTTTGATTTTCTCCCTCCAAACTGAACCAAAATTCAAAATTGACCATAGAATCATGTAGAGAATTTTACCAGCTTTCCATTGATATAAAGAACGTGAAAATCTAAGCTTTGGATTGAAAGTTATGGCCGTTTGAAGATTTAGGGCAAAAATAGGCCCAAAACGGATCGGCGGGAAAAAATTTCAAATTTTACCTCTTTTTTGCATTTGGAATTTTTTTTCAAAAAACCCCACGCTCGGCCACCTCCAGGGACATGTGGCAGCTTCATATTGGCTACGGGCTTCCAAGGGGAAAATTTCCCACAAAAACTCCGCCGAGCCATAACTTGAAAAATATGAGGAGTTAGGAGGAAAAATTTACCTTTCTGGAATGCTGAGAGAGAGCTCTATCCAATGGTGCCATTTCCAGAAATATTTGAGTGCCTAAAAATAAAAAAATAGAGACTGAGGCACAAGAGAGGCAAGAACACAAGGAGTTAGCCATCCAAAATGAGCAGGGGCACATTTTGGATAATAGTCATAATAGAAGAAAGTTTGTAACTAAGGAAGCATGAAAGGAATGTTATTAACAAGCAAAGCAATAACTTTTGACTTAATAAGTTGATTTATAAAATAATTAATATTTATGTGTACTGTGTGCAATTTGTAGAAGTAAACCTGTAGTTCTCACCACTACCTAAAATTGGTGCATCACCTGTTAGCATAGTAATGTGTTCTA
The DNA here is from genome assembly GCA_019776745.2 of Taxus chinensis. Classification (NCBI taxonomy): domain Eukaryota; kingdom Viridiplantae; phylum Streptophyta; class Pinopsida; order Cupressales; family Taxaceae; genus Taxus; species Taxus chinensis. Next base: position 209,038,480 of record CM034156.1, on the reverse strand, counting down.
GCTGTTTATTACATTCTTTTCCATGGATCTCTGTACCTTTCTTGTGGAAGTTTAGGGTCATCACACCCTTAGGATCCTATAGCTCGACGGATGTGAGTTGTGGTCCTCTTGGATTGAGACTTGTAAGTTGATTGAGAATCTGACCTCAAAGTGAGTTGTCTTGTCCTTGGAAACCTAAGTTGTTGTAATCTTAAGGCAACATATCCTAAGGATATCCCATAATTTGGGAAGTCTTCTTTTCTTCATATCCTCTTGGGAGAGGATTCAATGTTGTAGCAATTTTTTCACACTAGGATGGAAGTGCTAAGATGATGTTATTCAAACTAGAAATCTAATTGGACATCCAAGGGTTGCTACTGATCTTCTGCCCAACAACCTTGAGTGGTCCTTGATGTTTCTTACGCTCCCCTTATGGGAGATTCCAAGTCTTCAGTCTTCATTAAGATAACATAAATATAATTGTGATATAAGGTATGGTACTTGCATTGTTATCTTAGCTTGTAAGGGGAGATATAAATGCTATATGTATACTATTTTCACATTGCTGAATGGTTGACTCCTTTAGTTTGAAGAAGAATCAGCTGTGTTCAATTCTTAAAACAAAAGTGTAAAATCAGACTATAGGAAACCTCATGAGTCATGAATTTTCTTAGTATTACAATGAAAAGTCATTTTTACCCTCTCGAGATTATAGAAGTTCCTTCTGAGAATAGGTCCTTTATTTGAAATATCTTGCAGTTTTAGGTCTCCTTTTTGGTTAACCTAATCCTTTGTGACCCTCAAAGTGTGGACCTTGTGTAGAATTGGTCAAAGGTCAATCCATGCTAGCCTTGTATGGACAATAGAACTCTCTCAAATCCTGGTCTTAAACGTAGTAGAAACCTTTCATTTAATCAACAAGGTGTTATTACAAATCAGCAACACCCCTGGATGCAAATTAGGTTTCTAAGTTTGATGTTTCAGGCATCCAGTGTGATTGCACAACATTGAAACCTCTCTCCAAGTGTGGTACTTGTAAAATGAGAGAGGAATCTCTAGATTAGAGGGTGGTTCCTCAAACTCCTTTGATAAGATCCATTATTTGCACAACTTGCAGTGGTTTGAATTCCTAATCCTACTCTAAATTTCAAAGGAGACAAAGGTAGAAGAGTGCAAAAATTGAAACTAAAACTAATGCTAATGATGGTGATGCACTAAAGGAGTTGTAAACATTTCTCACTGCTGCATAAAAAATGACACAATCCACAAGAATGTACACAGCACAACAACATGCACAAATTGCTTAAAATGTGATGAAGAGATCAGGAAATTAGTCAATGATAGATACTATGAAGAGGATTGAGGGATTTTAATCACAGGGGCATATATTAACATTTTAACATGTCCAAATCACAATGCATTACAGTGACTCTAGGAGGCAAAAATGAGGTGTAGTTCTTACATGGAAAAGGTAAAAATATTCCACCAAATTCACTACCAAGGAGGAAGAAAAAGGAAGTTGCAATACACTGAAAAGGTGTCAACTCTTTGCAAAATGAACTCAAATCTGGCTTTTACAATGCATGGGATCGAGCCTAGGAGAGAGAAAACCAGTGAAAAAACGTGGGAGCCATTCACCCATTGACCATGAAGATGCATTCAAAACAGCATGGAGTATCCTTACAAACCCATGCCCTGACATTTTTAGACCATACTGGGAGAAGAATGCGACCCATTCTTGCATTAAAAAACGGTTGTTGAAATGTCATTTTTGGCCATGACCACGTGCCAGAGGAATTTCTTTAATTTTATCTCTCAAAACTCCATCAAAATGTAAAAATGACCCTGGAATATTGTAGATAATTTCACCAGCTTTCCATTGATATAAAGAATGTGAAAAACCAAGCTCTGGATCGAAAGATATGGCCATTTGAAGTTTTAGGGCAAAACAGGGCCAAATCGGGTTGGCAGGCAAAAATTTGAATTTTTGCACCTTTTTGGTCATTTGGAAATTTTTCTAAAATTTCCCCGCACTCTGCACTACTCTAGGTGCCACGTGGCGGCATCTCATTGACTGCGGGCCTTTCAGGGGAAATTTTTTCCAAAAAAACTCCGCCGAGCCAAAACTTCAAAAATTACATGGAGTTAGGAGGAAAACTTTACCTTTCTGTTAAGCTGAGAAAGAGCTCTATCCAATGGTTTCATTTCTAGAAGGTTTTTAGTGCCTAAAAAGTAAAATATTATGACTAAGGCACAAGAGAGGAAAAAATGATAGGAGTTAGCCACAAAAAATGAGCAGAGGGCACATTTTGGATAACAATTTTGGTGACTCAGAGGGGTCATCTGCTTGCTGGATGAAGTTACTAGCTTGCCTAAAGCAATCCATTGGGTATGGAGTCATAGAATTCTCTGTTTAATACCCCAACTAACTAGAACACTGCAAGGAGGAACATGGAATATCACCTGATGGAGCAAGGCCTACAAACACATCTCCCAGGGACAGTAAGCTTGTGCCAAAGCACTTGGGGATAGAAAAACTAATCTATAGCAAAACAATGTGCACAAGCACTTGGAGGAATGAAAAAACCTAAACTAATATGTACAGGGTGAAGCATTTCCTTCAGTAGTAATGCTTCAGATGGATTCCATTGACTGGAATCTGCAGTTCTTTTGCCATGCTAATGAAGACAACTAGAAAGCATTGTTATCCTTACACTTTCTGACCATGTACGGGCCACTCCAAATGGCATCAAATTTTGAATGCCTTCTCGGTTTTTACTCTATCCACATTCCATTTTAACACTAGATCTCCAACTTGGAAGGATCTATTCTTGCCCTTTCTATCAAAGGTCTTCTTTATCAAAGCTTGATCCTTCTCCATTGCTTGGGATGCCTGATTTCTGATTTCTTGGAGCTCCATCAATTCTGCATAGCTGACTTCCATGGGCTCAAACTCCAACAACTCTAACTGTTTCATGAGTTCCAATGTTGGCAACTCAAGTGATATGGGTGAAATTTCCTCTCTTCCATAAACAAGCTTGAATGGAGAGTTACCTGTAGATCTTTTAGGAGTTATCCTATCAGCCCATTAAGGCTGATTTCAATTTGGTATGCCAAGACCTCTGATTCTCATCAAGAGTCCTCCTAATGATCCTCAACAAGTTCTTGTTTGTAGATTCAGCCTGGCCATTACCCTGGGGGTAATAGTTTTATGAAGTACTTAGGTAGATCCCATTCTTGACAGCCAATTCAGTCACCTTGGATCCAATGAATGCCAATGCATTATCTGATATTATTGTAGTTGGTATGCCAAATCTGGTTACTATTCCCTCATAGAAGTCTAGGATGCTAGATTCATTTACTTCCTTGAGTGCTACTGCTTCAGTCCACTTGGAGAATGTTGTTGCAAATCAGCAGCACCCCTTGGATGTTGATCAGGCTTCTAATTTTATCATTCTAAGCATCCAGTGTGATTACACAACATTGAAACCTCTCCCCAAGTGTGGGACTTATAAAATGAGAGAGGAATCTCTAGATTAGAGGCTAGTTCCTCAAACTCCTTTGATCAAATCTATTATTTGCACAATTGTAGAGGTTCGAATCCTAATCCTACTCTAAATTCCAAGGAGACAGAGATAGAAAGTGCAAAAATTGAAACTAAACTAATATGTGATACACCAAAGGAGTGGTGAACACTTCTTGTTCATGCAAATTGACACAATTTCATAAAATGCAACATGAAACATCATACACAGGCTGATAAGATGCAATTAGAGGTCTGAAATGAAGCAAGACAATACAAACAAAGGACTGAAAATTGATCACAGAGTCTGCACTGTCATTTTTCACTGTCAAAATCATTGCATTTGCAACATCAAAGAGGCAGAAACCTGTTACAATCATGAAGAAGGTCTAATACTTGTAAAAATCACTTGTTGAAGGTGAAAGAAGAAGCTTGCTATCCAAAAAAATGTTCCACCCTTTGAAAATGAGCCAAATCTGGCTTTTATAGTGCATAGGTCGAGCCCAGGAGAGAGAAAACATGTAAAAAACATGGAAGCCATTCCCCATTGAATGAAGATGCATTAAAACAGCATGGGCATCCTTACAGACCCATTCTCTGACATTTTTGGCCATGCTGAAGAAGAATGCAACCCATTTTGCATTAAAAATGGTTGTTGAAATGTCATTTCTAGCCATTACTACATGCCAGAGGAATTTCTTGATTTTCTCTCTCCAAACTCAACCAAAATGCAAAATTTACCCCATAATCTTGTAGAGAATTTCACCATCTTTCCATTGATATAAAGAACGTGAAAAATTGAGCTCTGGATTGAAAGATATGGCGATTTGAAGTTTTAGGGAAAAACAGGGCCAAATCGGGTCGCTTTGATATTTTTGGCCTGGACACGTGGCGAGTTCTAATTGGCTGCGGGCCTTTTAGGCAAAAATTTCCCACAAAAAATTTGCCGAGCCATAACTTGAAAAATACATGGAGTTAGGAGGAAAAATTTACCTTTCTGGAAAGCTAAGAAAGAGCTCTATCCAATGGTGCCATTTCCAGAAGGTTTTGAGTGCTTGAAAAGCAAAATTTTTTGACTGAGGCACAAGAGAGGGAAGAATGAGAGGAGTTAGCCACAAATTGAGTAGGGGGCACATTTTTGATAACAATTTTGGTGACTCAGAGGGGTCATCTACCTGCTGGATGAAGTTACTAGTTGCCTGAAGCATCCATTGGGCATGGAGTCATGAGTTGTAGCCTACAAACTGATCTGAACTTTGAAAACCTCCTCTTTGAGCCACTTGGAAACCCACTGAAATTGACTATGCAAGAGCAAAACCAGCACCACAAAAACTATGTACAAAACTAAAGGTCATACATACTCCAAAATGGAACATGCAGAGTGTGCACAAGCACTTCTTTTACTGAAAGCAAAACTACCTATCCTACTCTAACTGGAAGCAAAAGTGGGCTAAACAAACCCTACAACTGGTTGGGAGAAATAGCTTCTTTTTCTCAAAAGTTGCAATTATGCAACTGATTTGGCACTGAACATGGCTGATTGAATGAGTGGAAAATCAACAAGAATTTGGTCTTCAACCCAAATCATCAAGGTGTCAACTGAAAACAAATCCAATACCTCTTTTAGTTGCTCTGCATTTAGATTGAAGAGGTATGACAGCTGATCCTTGGTACTTTGTAGCTCATCCTCATGCTTAGAAGCAAGCATGACTAGTTGTGACTTCTCCTTTGACTCTAATGAAGTCAAATACCTTATTGGGCAAGGTATGATCCGTTTGATATGCCCATAGCTCTGATTTTAGACTCCAAAAATGGAGTCTTCTTGTAGACCTTCTTGGGTGGGTGATGTGGAAGCAATGGTAGGACTTTTCTGCCCTTTCTCTTCCTTCATGGCAACATGGAACTCTTCTATAGTATGCAACTCCTCGTTATTGATTGCAACATCCAATGAAGTTGCTTTTGCATTGTTGTTACCTACTGCAATACATTGCTGACTTTGGAGCTCCTCCATTGTAGATTTTGGAAGATCAAATTATTCCAGCTTTGATTCAAGAGGCATGTTGTAAACTGTAGGTTTTTGTCCTTGAACTCTTTTTTCCATGGCAGCAAGTTCTTGTTGTTGGAGAACGAATGGTGAAGAAGGAAACATGGTAATTTCAGCTAGCTCTTCATCTAAACATTCTTCTAAGTCTGATGGCAAATCAAACTCTTGAATGTCTTGCTGCAGCAAAGTTTCTCCCTCTTGTATGGTGGCCTCCAAATCTGCATTTTCTTCACCCTGTATAACTTCATTTTCAAACATGAAACTTGTCAATCCAAACTCATCCCAAAAATCAGATTGTTGGAGAGATGAAGTGGGAGAGAAGCATGAAATTTCTTGTGCCTTTTGCTCACAATTTGGACCTGTTGTGTTCACCTCCATAATGGCTTCATCAATCAAATCAGCCCCTTCAAATGAAAGTAAAAACGTATCAATAATGCTTCCTTCTTCTACTGTTGTAAAAACTAACTTGACCTCATCCATTTGCTCCTGTAAGATGGGGTTTTGAGATGGTTTTCCTTCCTTCTCGATGGCTGATTTTACAGTGCAAACTGGATCAACATTTTCTTTGGGAAAAGTGCCAACATGGACACCCAACTCATCACCAACAAACTGCTGTTTTTCTTGCTTAACTACTGTTATAAAATCAGCCTTGTTTTCCACTTGTTCTCCAACTTCAACATCCTCTATTGGTTTCACCATCAAGGGGATTTTTGTAATCCCAAATTTAAGAGCCCAACTCTTCAGACTTTGAATTTCTTCATCCTTGTTTGGCTCTTCTTTCTGCTACTGTTTTCCTTGATTGGCATTTTGATTTTTATCCTCCCAACATGGATTTAGGAATGCAAGAGGAGAAGTGGATTGTAACTTAATTGATTTTGTAATTTTTTGTGGTGGTGGAGGAGGTAGGAACTCTTGTTTCTTTGGAGGGAATGGCTATTTGGAAGGGAAAAGGACAGAAGAGTTGAGATGGGGTGGAAGACTAGGGAATGGAGAAATGGATTCAACACTTGGGACAACAGATGGAGAGTTTAAAATTTGACATTGCTGAGATAAAATAGATTGGGAAAGAGGGAGAGAAAAGGCATGAGATGGTGTGCTTACCTGTTGACAAGGTTGTTAAATACTCCTCTCATACACCTTTATTCCTTCAATCCACTTTGCAAGCAATGGTAGTGTTGTAATCATGAAGGCTAGCTTCTCTTGAGGGCTGTAATGCCTTGGAAAAGGTCCCACCATGGACAAGGTGCTCTACAACCGATTCTAAATGCTTTCATTTATGCTTGAGCCCTGGATTGCACCATGTTTACCTCCATCTTTTGGATTTGTTCTAGTAGATCTGCATTTTCTTCTTGACTACCCTCACAACCAACATACCCTTGTGCTTGACATGCTTCATATCCAAACTGACTTTGGTACTGCTGCTCATATGGGTAGACATGCTGATTTTGAATTTGATCAAAATGCTGATTTGGAGAATTTGTAAAAAATGTTGGAGGTTTGATATACTGCTGTTGTAAATGTGAATTCCATGATGGAAATGAAGTCATGATTGCACAACTTCATGGAATGGAAAATAATGAAAATGATGGAAAGAAGAATGGATGGAAATGAATGGAAAACAGGTCTGCAACTTAGAGAATGAGTTGTTTACTAGATGGAGTCACCAGATGTGCTTTTGAAAGTTCCTCCAAAAGGTTGAATCTTTAACAGGAACACACTAACTTGTCAAAGATAAAGTGGAAGACCTCTAAGGTCCCACCGGGCATGCCAAAACTATTGTTGCAAATCAGCAGCACCCCCTGGATGTTGATCAGGCTTCTAATTTGATCATTCTAAGCATCCAGTGTGATTGCACAACATTGAAACCTCTCTCCAAGTGTGGGACTTGTAAAATGAGAGAGGAATCTCTAGATTAGAGGCTGGTTCCTCAAACTCCTCTGATCAGATCTGTTATTTTCACAATTACAGAGGTTTGAATCCTAATCCTACTCTAAATTCCAAGGAGACAGACATAGAAAGTGCAAAAATTGAAACTAAACTAATATGTGATACACCAAAGGAGTGGTGAACACTTCTTGTTCATGAAAATTGACACAATTTCATAAAATGCAACATGAAACATCATACACAGGCTGATAAGATGCAATTAGAGGTCTGAAATGAAGCAAGACAATACAAACAAAGGACTAAAAATTGATCACAGAGTCTGCACTATCATTTTTCACTATCAAAATCCTTGCATTTGCAACATCAAAGAGGTAGAAACCTGTTACAATCATGAAGAAGGTCTAATACTTGCAAAAATCACTTGTTGAAGGTGAAAGAAGAAGCTTGCTATCCAAAAAAATGTTCCACCCTTTGAAAATGAGCAAAATTTGGCTTTTATAATGAATGGGTCGAGCCCAGGAGAGAGAAAACGTGTAAAAAACGTGGAAGCCATTCCCCATTGAATGAAGATGCATTAAAACAACATGGGCATCCTTACAGACCCATGCCCTGACATTTTTGGCCATGCTGAAGAAGAATGCGACCCATTTTACATTAAAATTGGTTGTTGAAACGTCATTTCTGGCCATTACCACGTGCCAAAGGTGTTTCTTGATTTTCTCTCTCCAAACTCAACCAAAATGCAAATTTGACCCTAGAATCTTGTAGATAATTTCACCAGCTTTCCATTGATATAAAGGACGTGAAAAACTGAGCCCTGGATCGAAAAATATGGCGATTTGAAGTTTTAGGGATAAACAGGGCCAAATCGGGTCACTTTGATATTTTTGGCCTGGACACATGGCGAGTTCTGATTGGCTGCGGGCCTTCTATGGGAAAATTTCCCACAAAAACTCTGCCGAGCCATAACTTGAAAAATACATGGATTTAGGAGGAAAAATTTACCTTTCTGGAAAGCTGAGAAAGAGCTCTATCCAATGGTGCCATTTCCAAAAGGTTTTGAGTGCCTAAAAAGAAAATTTTTGTGACTGAGGCACAAGAGAGGGAAGAATGAGAGGAGTTACCCACAAAATGAGCAGGGGGCACATTTTGGATAACAGTGAAGTAATTTGTGGCTGTTAAAATCCACTTGTGCCCTTGGCTCGAATTGTGATTAATAACTCCAATGAAGTCTAAACCCCATTGCATGAATAGCTGGTCAACTAAAATTGGATGCAATGGGAGGGCAGCTAACCTCTCTTTACCTGTGAAAAATGCACAATTCATGCACCTCTTGATCCATGCATAACAATCATTGAAAATATTGGGCCAAAATAACCAGCCCTCATGATCTTTAGAGATGTCACTCTTGGTGCAAAATGGCCACCAGCTGGTCCACCAGGAACTCTTCCAGCACCTTATGAATCTGATTTGTACCAATTCATCTCAGCAGTACTCCATTCACATCTCTTTTGAATAAAACACCATCAACAAGGGCATATGGGACAGCTTGCAACCTGAAGTGTCTTTTTTGGGTCTTATTCATTTCTGGAGGACATAGACCTGTGCTTAGGAAGTGCATTATACCTTGGGTCTAGCAAGGAGTGGGGACACCATCATTCTCCTCTTGAGTGCTTCGTTGCTCATGGCTGTCTTGCAATGCCAAAACAGCCTCCTTCTCGTTGCATGATTCCTCTTGTTTGCTCAAGATTAGCTGCTCACACAATCCTTTTCCTCTTACCAACTTGGTGACTTTGATCTCAATGTCATACTCCATGACACGAGTAATCCAACCTGCCATTTTTTCATTCAAGTCTTTGTTGAGGAGGAAGTCTTTAACCCCCGCATGAGAAACCAACAATTAGACCTTATTGTTTGAAACTAGATGTTTGAATTTCTTCAAGCTCCTGATTACTGCAAGAACATGCTTCTCAATGAAAGAATATCTCACCTCATAGTCCTCCAGGCTTTGGCTGAAGAAAGCAATTGGCTGCTCATCATTGTCTTTATTCTGCTGTACCAAAATTGTAGAAATAGTATCATCACCTCCAAATGCATAGAGGATGAAATCCTTGGAGAAATCCAAGTTGATGAGAGTTGGGGCTTGAGAGATGGCTTCTTTGATTGCTTCAAAACTTTCCTTTCCTTCTGCTGTCCATTTAAAAACCATGCTTTTCTTTAGCATCTTGGTGATAGGTTTGACAAAGGCTGCAAAATTTGGGACAAACCTCCGAACAAAATTTATTCTTCCCAAGAAACTTTGAAGGGCCTTCTTGTGGCTTGGTAATGGCAGTGCTCTTATGGCTTTGACTCTTTCCAGATCAATTTCTAATCCTTATTTTGAGACAATGTGGCCAAGGAGCTTTCCTTCATGGGCTAGAAAAACACACTTTTTAGGATTCAAGGAGACTCCAAATCTTCTACACCTTTAGAACACTTGTCTCAAATGAAAGAGGTGGTATGCTATATTTTTTGAAAAAACAGTGATATCATCAAGATATATCAGTACAATGTTGTTAATCAAACCTTTGAACACCATGTCCATTGCTCTTTGGAAGGTATCTCCAGTGTTGGACAACCCAAATGGCATTTTCTTGTATGCATAAGTTCCCCATTTAGTTGTAAAGGCTGTCTTGAACTGATCCTCTTCCTTCACCATAATCTGATTATACCCTGAATAGCCATCAAGTAGTGAAAACCTCTCGGAGCCAACAACAACTTGTAAAATCTGCTCCATGGAAGGAAGTGGATAATGATCCTTGAGAGATGCTCTATTCAAATCTCTGAAGTCAACACACAATCTGATTTCCCCACTCTTCTTTCTGACAAGAACCAAGTTGGCAACCCAACTAGAATGCTTGATAGGGAATATGATTCTTGATTCTATCAACTTATTCAATTCTTTTCTCATGAGAGGCTCCATGTGGGGGTTAACTGGCCTTTGTTTCTGCCTGATGGGGTTAGTATTTGCATCCAATTCAATGGTGTGTTGAGCTAACTCGGGATTTAATCCTTTAAAATCTTCATAGCTCCAAGCAAACACATTAGGGAATTATTGACAAAGTTGTATGAACTCATACCTTTCTTGCTCAGTTGTCATCTTACCAATTTGGAGTGATTTGCCTCTTTCTACTGAGATGGACACTAAATCTTCTCCCTTAACGTGGATGTTTTCTTTCTCCTTCCTAAACTGATCATTAGGATTGAAAATGGACTCCAAAGTAATAAGTACCTTTGGTAGTTTCTTGGTTCTCAGCTGCACCACTTGGTTACCATACTGCTGCTCTAACTTTTCATGATTTTTGGCTGAGAATTCAGCCTCTTCTTGCAAGAAATGGATGATTTGCTGATCATTTTCAAACATTTACCAACTTACATTGTTATTTGGAACTGAAGGCCTCACAATCACATGGATGTTTGGTTGTACCTTATCTTTTTGAATGCTCTCCACAACGTCAAAGGCTGCCCCAACTGCTGCAAGCCTGTCAGCAGCTTGGTTCTCTTTTCTAAGAATGGATTTTATGCTAAAACCCTCAAAATATTCAATGAGGTCCCACACCTTGTTCTTGTAGCACTTGAGTAGATCATTCTTGATAGCATGCTACCCCTTAACTTGGTTGACAATCAACTCACTGTCACCAAAGACTTGCAAGTTCTTTATTCCTCTCTTGATTTCCCAATGCAGTCCTTACACCAAGGCTTCCTATTCAGAAGTGTTATTAGAGCATGCAAACTGAAATCTAAAAGCTGAATAATACTTAACTGCTTGAGGTGAAACCAACATGGATCCCCCTCCTGCACCTTGTCTACTCCTTGATCCATCAAAAAACAACTGCTATACCTCATTTTCATCTTTGTGGTTTGGCTTGGTGATGCTAGGAATAGGCTGATTTTCTTCATGTATGCAATAGACTCCCAGCTCAGATTCTTCTATTTCTTGATAAGGATCAAAAGCATGCACCTTGCTTGCCCATTCATCAAGAGTTAAATATGGGATGCTTCCAACCTTGGTGTCAGCTTCATCAGTGCTTGGATAATTCTCTTGATCAAACGCTGAACAATTGGCATTAATCTGACTTGGAGTGTAAGGCTCAATGTCAAAGTTTGCAATAGGTTCAGACATGATTGTGGCTTTGGTTCCATATCTTGTTTTGAATAGCATGTGTGACCAATCAGCAGACAAGTAACCTCCAATCTTAGCTATGAAATCCCTTGACAAACATAGGGTAAAGAGTGGTGGAAGGTCTATTACTGAGACATCTTGCAAAACAACCACGTTGGGATAGGCATGCAAAGTAAGACTCAAGTTTTTAATCACCCTGAATGTTGTTACTACTGTCCCATTCAACTGTACCACCCCTTTGGATATGTTTTCATACTAAATTCCCAACTGATCAACTATTTGCTTGGGCATTACTGAACTACTTGCCTTGGAATCAATCATGCAATTGTGTACTAATTGATTTCCAATAATCAATGAAATGTAGAATGGAGGGGGCTTCAATATTTTACCTTTCTATCCTCCATGATTCCCCTCAGGCTAGGTAGTATTTGTGAGCACCTTCTCTTGCATTTGGACTTGCTGATTTGAAGTTGACCAGTCCTTCATGGCAGCTTGTAGCAAATCTCTTTGGCCTGGGATAGATAGTGATTCCCACATTAATATGTTTACATTTGTCTTCTTCATCTGATCAATGATACTGAATGGAGATGAAGTATCCATCTGCTGTCCCTTGGCCTGCACATTCATTTCTTGCACATGGGCAGCAACAACTGGCATTTGGGTTGGCCTAGGGGCTGTTTTAGGCAATCCTTGCGTGTTTGGGATTGCATTTTGTTTGCCAATAGTTTGTGGAGTGACAAAAGGTCATGAATTACTTAGGGCCAATGGTTGTTCTTCACCCAAATTTTTTCTCTTTGACCTTGTGTTGGTTGCAAAACTTTGGGAAATCATTTGATTCATGCCACAAAAATATTTTGCCTGCCAGTTTACAAGTGTGGTATCATTTGGAGCTGATTGCTGCTGGAATGTTTCTTGTTGCTGGTTATTTCCTTGACTACCTTTACCCTCCACACCAGTTACTGTCACCATTAATGCTTGATTCAAGGCACCGTTGAAGCACTTGGACTGGTTATGAGGTTCATTACATGGGAAACACCAATCATACTCTTGAGCTATATTGTTTTGTACTGGCACTAATGCTTTAGATGCAGATGTAGCATTGGGATTATAGGGCTGAAATGGTCTGTTGGTAGGAGGCCTTGCTTGATTTAGATTTACAGCTAAATTGGGTGGTCTATGAGGTTGATATGGCTGCCTGTTAGGCTGAGCTTGAGGCTGGAAGGAAGGTCTAAAACCTTGAGTTTGTTGCCTTTTGAGTGTAACCAGCTCATTACCTAGATTTTGCAATTGCTTCATGACTTCTTGAAGTTCATTTGAGGCACTAGAAGATGAAGTGGAAGCTTCACTTGAATTATGATTTCTAGGAGTGGGAATAGAAGCTAAATTAGGCACTTGGCTAGTACTTGGGCTCTCTAAACTTGGAAATAATGGCATTGGAGGCCTAGGACCCAGCTTGCCAGCTTGAATCAAATAATTTTCAGCTCTAATGGCAATGCTATAAGCAATGGGGATAGTTGTGCCTCCCATGGACTGAATTAATATAGAAATATCAGAATTTAAAGCTTTAAGGTAATAAAGAAAAGCACCTTTTGCTATTGGCCTGACTGCCACTGGAATTCTCTCCCAAGTCCTTTGAAATCTGAAATTAAAATTAGTCAGCTGCTCATTGGGAGCTCTCTTGATGGTTGTCAACTGCTCCAAAAGGGACAAGTTGTCTCCCTTTTCCCCAAACTGCTCATGGAGGGCTATACATAGCTGATTCCAATTTTGAATAAAACCTGAGGCAAGACTCCTGAACCATTGCAAAGCTTTCCCTTTGAATGAAGATGCTAGCAGTTTGACAGCAACTTGCATCTCATTGATCTCATGGATTACACAAATGTTAGCAATATCCTTAACATGATCACCAGGTGAGGTCTAATTTTCTCCAGTGAAGTATGGAATGTTCTTCAATGCTATAACTGGGATTAGATTTTTTGCATTGAGAGCAAGTGGGCTGCTACCAGTGAAATTGACATAGGGGTTGTTTTGTGCCATTCTGATTGGCCTTAGAACCCTTGTTTATTGAATGAAAGGCCTACCAGGTGGAGGAGTTGAAAGAGTTCTGTTTGGTGGAGATGGAGACCTTTGGATTCTCCTCCCACTTTACCTTATTCTTGGAGATAACTACAGATATTCAAACAACACCTCTTCCTCTCTAGCTCTTGACCTTTTGTTGATTATTCTCATGAGTTTTCAGGTCTGCACTGCTAAAACCAGCTGATTCTTCTTCCTTGGAGTCGCTAGATGTGTAATTTATAGCTCTTTTAAAGCAAGACAATTGCAACAAATGCACATCAATTTTTTTGCAATGAAGATGAAGACCTCTAAGGTCCCACCGGGCATGCCAAAATTGTTGTTACAAATCAGCAACACCCCTGGATGTTGATCAAATTTCTAGTTTGATATTTTAGACATCCAGTGTGATTGCACAACATTGAATCCTCTCCCCAAGTGTGGGACTTGTAAAATGGGAAGAATCTCCAGATTAGAGGCTAGTTCCTCAACTCCTCTGATCAGATTTATCGCTTACAAGTTGCAGAGATTTAAATTCCTAATCCTACCCTAAATTCCAAAGGAGACAGAGATAGAGAATGCAGATAAACTAAAACTAATGCTAATAGGTGATGCACCAAAGGAGTGGTGAGCATTTCTCACTTCTGTAGATTGACACAATTCATAAAATGTAACAAAACAACATGCACAAACTGATAACTATAATGAAGAATTAGAAATTAGTCAAACAACACCAGCAGAGGATGAAAAATTAATCACAGGGCCTGTATTGTTATTTTAACATCAAAATCACTTGCATTACAACACCTGGGAGGAAAAAATGAGTTTTAGTTCTTAGAAAAGGTCTAATATTCCACCAAAATCACTTCCAAGGTGAGAAAGGGGACCTACAATACACAAAAAATGTTCAACCCTTTGAAAATGAGCCAAATCTGGCTTTTACAGTGCAAGGGACGAGCCCAGGAGAGAGAAACACGGGAAAATATGGAAGGGATTCAACCATTGACTAAAATGCATTCAAAACAGCATGGGCATCCTTACAGACCCATCCCCTAACATTTTTAGCCATGCTGGGAGAGAATGCGAGCCATTCTTCATTAAAAACGGTGGTTGAAACGTCATTTCTGTCCATGACCACGTGCTAGAGGTGTTTTTCTATTTTATCTCTCCAAAATCCATAAAAATTCAAAAATTACCCTGGAATCTTGTAGAGAATTTCACCAGCTTTCCATTGATATAAAGAACGCGAAAAACCGAGCTCTAGATCGAAAGATATGGCCATTTGAAGTTTTAGGGCAATACATGGCCAAATCGGGTTGGCAGGCAAAAATTCAAATTTTTGCACCTTTTTGGTTATTTGGAAATTTTTTCAAAATTTCCCCATGCTCCACCACTCTAGGTGCCATGTGGCGGCATCTCATTGGCCGCGGGCCTTTCAGGGGAAAATTTTTCTAAAAAAACTCCGCCGAGCCATAATTTCAAAAATACACGGAGTTAGGAGGAAAACTTTACCTTTCTGGAAAGATGAGAAAGAGCTCTATCCAATGGTGTCATTTCTAGAAGGTTTTGAGTTCCTGAAAAGCAAAATATTATGACTGAGGCACAAGAGAGGAAAAAATGAGAGGAGTTAGCCACAAAAAATGAGCAAGGGCACATTTTGGATAACATGTGGTATGTGTATCAGTGGGAAATTGTGTGGTCATCTCAAGTTATGGAAATTCTCCCCGTAATTCTCTTACTTGGTGGTTACTCTTCATAATCTTTTGGAACTCTTCATGCTATATTGTTATATGTTGTATCTTGTTTGATAATGTAAAGTTACTCCTTAGATTTGAATGCTCGTAGCCTTGCATGCAAAAAATTTAGGATTCATCCCTTGCAATCTTCCTCCTTATTGTTAAATTACATTGGACCTAACTGGAGTTTTGTAGACCCACACTTGTTTGAAGCAAACAATCCCATAATGGGAGTGATCTTTTTTTTGTTGTAGTTATTCATATCTCTCTTTCCTGCGACTTCCAGGAGGAAGTTGAGTCTAAGGGGAGGGGGATGTAGTGCCCACTTCCCTTTGACACCTTTAGATACTGATCTTGATATGGTTGATCTTATTATGGAAACTATTATGTTTTTATTTAGTATGATGTTGGGCTATGGACTTCATTGCTAATTGGACTTATACAAGATGCATGATGATTGTTATAAACATTATATATATATATATATATATATATATATATATATATATATATATATATATATATATATATATATATATATGTTGATGCTTTATTTGACGTAGTTATATCATTGATGCTATCTGGATATGTGATGTTCAATCATTTGATTATATATAGAAAATGAAAATTTTAAATGATGATAGAATGGTTGATTTTATTTATAAAATGGTATATTCACTATTTCGATGTTGTGTTATGCAGTTATACTTACGATGCTTAGATTTATATTATATTATTTTTTAGCGTTCTAATATGGCCACGAGGCCGAAGGAGGTATTTATATTTTGCAGGCTATTTTATATCATAGCAGACATTGGGGGGATTGGAGACTAACCACAATGGAATTTTGGGTGGATTCAACAAGGTCACCATGGCAACTAGTCGTTTGCATGTTGTTTGTTGTTGGAGGATTCCCATGGGGGGATCACCTTTATATATGACCATGGGGGTTTGTATGTGGTCCTTATTTTATTGTTGTCTTGCATGTGTTTTATTTGTGAATGTGTCCATTCCTTTATTTAAATAGAATGTGAAAGTTAAATTTAAATAAGATTTGCTTAAATATAATTATTGATGTGTTGATCCTTGCATTTAATGTGTGTAAGAGAGTTGATCTTTGGAGTATAAAATACTTCACCATTTTGAAACTCGGATTTGTACTTGGAGGGTATGTTTGGAAGCTTGTGGGACAAGCTAAACTTGTCCCACACCCATTAAAAGCTTCATACCAACTTTATCTTGATTGGAGTGTTTACTTTTGCCTTGTAAATGCATTTTTGCTTGTCAATCTTGCTTGTGTAAGTGTACTTTCTTACAAAAATTTAATTGGTTGTCCTTGAGGTGTAAGTGGAGGCTTGCAAGTAAAGTCGATTTGATTGGTATGAAGACTTTACATTATTTTTTTGGTTTTCATTTTTTATCATTATTTTTCTGACTTGCATTTTAGAGAGAGCTGGGAAAGAGTCACATTTTTTCTCTTCTTCATCTTTTTATTATTTTGGAGCTGCATGTTTTTTGGAAGCCATGGGAGTTCTTCTCTTACTGGAATGTTGCTGTTAGATTGTCTCCTTGGCATTAGAGAGAGATGCTATTTTTTTGGACTGTCATTTCACCTCCATTCAAGCTTGCTGTTGGACTGTCTTTTTGGGCATTCTTGTTGTTGTTTTGAAGACTGTTTTGGTGGACATTCAAGTGACTGTTGGGGCTGCATTATTGGCATTTGAAGTTTTTGTTTTTAAACTGTGATTTGGGCATGCTTGTTGTTTTGAGGACTGTTTTGGTGGACATTCAAGTGATTGTTGGGCCTACATTCTTGGCATTTGAAGCTGTTGTTTTTGAACTGTGATTTGAGTATTCTTGTCTCTATTTTAAGGACTATTTTGGTGGACATTCAAGTGACCGTTGGGGTTGCATTCTTGTATTTGAAGGCTGTTGTTTCTAAACTGTGAGTTGGGCATTCCTGTTTTTGTTTTGAAGACTATTTTGTGGAAATTCAAATTAATATTTGGGGCTGTCTTTTCTTGCTTGCAAAGGTGTTGTCATTGCTATAGTAAGGTAAGATCTTGTTCATATTTTTACTATTGTTTTCTTACATGTTGTTATGGAATGTAAATGTGTGTCTCTTCTCCATCTATCTGGCTGGGTAGAATGCCTAGGGATGGTGTAGGAGAAGACTATGGGGAATCATTATGGGGGGCATAATGGAATGCCATGGGCATCAGAGTTTTGTGGAGGGAGTTTTGGGTTTGGGATCCACCATGAAAAAGAAATAGCTTGCATTTCTTACTTGTGGGTGGGCATCAGGGAAAATTTGTGGGGGGCATAAGGAGGGGTTGGGAGGCATAAGGTTTATGGGATATGATATGTTATATTGGTAGTATGATTATAGGTGGATGCCCAATTCCCAATTGGGAGGCATAAGTAGCTTTCCCCATAGTCCTTGCTCCTTTGGCTTGATTAAATAGAGCTTATGTGCTGTTTGATTCTGAAATACAGTGGAAATCTGTATGTGTGTCTTGGTTGTTTTGTTGTTAAAAATATGCTTGTGTGTTGTGGAAGCCTGTGGATGTTGCCATGTATTGAACCCCATCTTTCATTGTGTTGTGGTTGGGGCTCAGGGGCCAATGACAAGAGAGGCTTCATCTCTTCATTGGATATCTTGGTTGGGCGGAGAGCGTTGCCTTTCCCCCCCTCTTCTTGTTGTGATCAATGGAAGGAAGCTGCTATTTTGGAATCAGTCATGAGGTAGAGTTAAAATCCATCATTGTTAGTTTACTTCTTGTTCTAATTTCCTTTACCCACTCTTTGTGGATGGATGGTAACTTTCATTATATTGTAAAGATATTGTATTGACCATGCAAGATGTATTTTGATTTGACAAAAGGGAAACAATCTTGTCTTCTTGCTGTTGAGAGAACTGTTATGGTATTGTATTTGTGCATTAATGACATAATGAAAAAAGAGATATATTGCTGCCTCCATTGGATTGCATTTGTCCAAGTTGATTGCTCAATTGTAATGTGACTTCATGCTTGAAAGAATGTAAAGGGATCGAGTTGTGTTTTACATTTTACATTTGATATGATTAAAATAATTACTTGTTACACTTATTGGTAAGAGTTGGTGTAAGAAAGAATCATTCAAATGCATGTAATTCTCTATTTTGGAATGTTGGAAGCAAATCTTGTATAAGGGAATTATGTTATTCTTGTTACTTGTCTTGTTGGGAAACGTTCAATCTATAAAGAATAAGGACTTCGTTTAGATCTTGTTATCAATCATTGAAGAAAGAATTTGGTTTTAAGCTAGCATGAAATGACTTTAAATGATGTTATTACATACTTAAAGAGTTGTTTTTTCAGTTAGTTAGAATGTAGTAATATGATCTTCCCTTACTTCTCTATGCATGTATGCTTAATCAACCAATGAATGAACCAAACAAACCCTCAAACCGTTAAGTAATTAATGAAGTGAACCAAATAAGCCTTGAAATACCAAAACCAACCCAAGACAAACATGCGCACTCGAGGAATTTACCTTAGAAGATCTCAATCAAACAAATTTAACAAAAAGAATTCATTCAGAAAATTGTCAGTCTTGACTATAGGACCCTACAAGACTATTTTGCAAAAATTACTATATAAACCTCATCCAATCCTAAGTTTTATGATTTTTTGCAAAGTAGACGTCGTTACCTTTCCAAAAAGTCTAGTTTTATAAAAAACTGAGTTCTCAATCAAAAGTTATAGCATTTTGAAGTTCTTGCTATGGGCAGGCCTAAAGTTACTATAGGTAGGTTTGTAGTTGATATGGGTAGGTTTGCAGCTGCTACGGGTAGGCCTGGAGTTGCTATGGGAAGGTTTTCAGTTACTACGAGAAGGCCTGGAGTTGCTACAGGTAGGTTTGCAGTTGCTACGAGTAGGTTTGTAATTGCTATGGGCAGGCCTGGAGTTGCTACGGGCAGGTTTGCAGTTGTTACGGGTAGGCCTAGAGTTGCTACGGGTGGCTGTAGGTGCACAACTAGAGTTGCTACGAGCAGGATTGCAGTTGCTATGGGATACTGTAGGAGTACAACCAATTGCTACAAGCTGTTGTAGGAGGACAACTAGTTGCTATGGGCTGTCGTAGGAGGAAAACCATTTGCTACGTGCTGCTGTAAGAGCACAGCTGGAGTTGCTACGGGCTAGGGCCTACTACTTCAAAAGCTTATGGCACCTTGTATTTTATACATGGAGACATCAAAAACATAATTTTGTACAAAAGACAAGATTAACCAAAGTAAATAAGTATATTAGATCTTAATGAACATATAAAACTAAATGTATGCAAAATCATAACTTTGATCTCCTCTTGTGGTAGACTCAAACATGCATGTGTCTTAAACTATGCTTGTGATAGTTAAAAAAAAAATACTCCTCTTTTAGCTAACTGAACCTAGGTTGTTCATGCGTCTCAAGTGGGTTGTTTAAGCTAGCATTACATGTGTGCATGTGCGTGTAAGTGATTGTGTGTGTGTGTGCATTCACATGCACGTGCATGTGTGTGTGAGTATGTGCGTATGCATGCGTGTGCATGTGCATGTGTGTGTGTGTGCGTGTCCGTGTGCGTGTGCGTGTGTGTGGACGTGGGCGTGGGCATGGGTATGGGTTTGTGCATGTACGTGTGTGTGTGTGTGTGTGTGTGTGTGTGTGTGTGTGTGTGTGTGTGTGTGCGTACATGCGTGTGCGTGTGAATGCATGTGCGCATGTGCGTGTGCGTGTGCCTGCGTGTATGCATGGGTGTGTGTGCATGTGTGTGTGTGAGTGTGTGTGCGTGTGCATGTGCATGTGCGTGTGTGCGAGCGTGAGTGTGTGTGTGTGTGTGTGTGTGTGTGTGTGTGTGTGTGTGTGTGTGTGTGTGTGTGCACACGAGAGTGTGTGTGCATGAAAGCGTGGGTGTGAGCGTGTTTGTGTGTGTGTGCATGTGTGTGTGTGTGTATGCGTGCGTGCGTGTGTGTGTGTGTGTGTTTGTGTGTACGTTTGCATGTGTGTTCACGTGCATGTGTGTCTGCGTGTATGTCTACATGTGCATGTGTGTGTGCGTGTGCATGTGCGTGTGAGTGTGCATGTCCATGTGCGTGTGCGTGTGCATGTGCATGTGTGTGTGCATGTTCGTGTGCATGGGTGTGGGTGTGGGTGTTGGCGTGGGCATGTGAGTGTATGTGTATGTGTGTGTGTGTGTGCGTGCATCTGTCATTGTGTGCATGTGTGTGTGCGTGTGTGTGCATGTGTGTGTGAGTGTGCGTGCGTGTCTGTGTATGCGTGTGCGTGCATGTATGTGTGTGCGTGTGTGTGTGTGTGTGGGTTTGTGTGCGTGTGCGTGTGAGTTTGTGTATGTGTGTGCGTGCGTGTGTGTGTGTGTGTGTGCGTGCATGCACGTGTGCCTGTGTGTGTGTGTGCATATGCATGTGCATGTGCGTGTGTGCGTGTGCATGTGCATGTGTGTGCGTGCATGCATGTCCATGTGCATGTAAGTGGGCGTGGGCGTGTGCATATGTATGTGCATGCATGTGCACATGTGCGAGTGTGTGCGTGTGCACGTATGGGTGGGCATGTGTGTGTACATGTGCATGTGTGTGTTTTAGTGCACATGTGTGTGCGTGTGAGTTTGCGTGTGTGTGTGCGTGTGTGACTACGTGTGTGTGTGTGTGTGTGCTCGCACGTGTGAGTGTGTGTGCACGAGTGCATGGGCGTAAGCGTGTGTGTGCACATTTGTGCATGCACATGTGATTGTGCATGTGTGTGCATGTGTGTGTGTATGTGCGTGTGCGTGTGCGTGTGCACGCATGTGTCTGTTTACGTGTGCATGTGCGTGTGTTTTTGCGCACTTGTGTGTGTGTACGTGTATGTTCACGTGTGCGTGTGCATGTGCGTGAGGGTATTCTTATGTGTGTGTGTGTGTGTGCGTGTGCATGTGCGTGTAAATTTGTGTTTGTTTGTGTGCGTGGGCATGTGTGTTGGCGTGGGCGTGTACGTGTATGTGTTTGTGCATGTGCGTGTGTGTGCATCCGTCTTTGTGTGTGTGTACGTGGGCGTGGACGTGAGCCTAGGCGTGGGCGTGGGCGTGGGCGTGGGCGTTGGCGTGGGCGTGTGCTTGTGCATGTGCATGTGTGTACATGTGCGTGTGCATGTACATGTGTGTGTGTGTGCATGTGTGTGAGTGTCTGTGCATACGTGTGTTTGTGTGTGTGTGTGTGCACGCATGTGAGTGTGTGTGCATGAGTACGTGGGCATGAGCGTGTGTGTGTGTGTGCGCGTGCACGCGCGTATGCATTTGTGCACGAGTGTGTGTTTGTGAGCATGTGCGTGTGTGTCTGTGCATGTGCATGTGCGCAAGAGTGATCGTGTGTACGTGTGTGTGCGCACGCGCATGTGAGTGTGTGTGTGCATGAGTGCATGGGCGTGAGCAAGTGCACGTGCGTGTGTGTGTGTGGGCGTGTAAATGCGTGTGTGGCGTGCATGTGCGTGCGTGCGTGCATGTGTGTTTGTGCCCTTGTTTTTGTGTGTGTGAGAGAGAGAGAGGGAGAGAGTATGTGCGTATGCATGTGTGTGCATGTGTGTGCATGTGCTTGTGCGTGTGCACGTGCGTATGTGTGTGTGCTTGTACGTGTGTGTGTGCGTGTGCTTGTACGTGTGTGTGTGTGTGTGCATGTGCGTGGGTGTGGGTGCGTGTGAGCGTGGGTGTGAGCATATGCGTGTACGTGTGCGTGTACGTGTGTGTGTACATGTGTGTGTGTGTGCATGTGCATTGTGCATGTGCGTGTGCATGTGCATATGCATGTGTGAGTTGCATGTGCATGTGCATGTGCGTGGGCGTGTGCATGTACATGGGCGTGTGCGTGTGCGTGTGCATGTGAGTGTGTGTGGTGTGCATGTGCATGTGCATGTGCGTGTGCATGTGCATGTGCGTGTGTGTGTATGTGTGTGTGCGCATGTGCATGTGCGTGTGAGTGTGTGTGCGTGTGCGTGTGTGTGACATGCATGTGTTTGCGTGTGCATGTGTGCGTGTGCGTGCGCGTGCGCATGTTGTGCGTGTGCGTTTGCATGTGCATGTGCATGTGCGTGTGCGAGTGTGCATGTGCGTGAGTGTGTGCATGAGTGTGTGCACACGTCTGAGTGTGTGTGCATGACTGCGTGGGTGTGAGCATGTGTGTGTGTGTGTGCGCGTGCGTGTGTGTGTGCGTGTGCTTGTGCATGTGTGTATTTGCATTTGCGTGTGGCATGTGCGTGAGTGAGTGTGTGTGTACGCGTCTGAGTGTGTGTGCATGACTACGTGGGTGTGAGCGTCTGTGTGTGCGTGTGCGTGTGCGTGTGTGTGTGCGTGTGCATGTGCATGTGTGTGCGCGCACGTGTGTATTTGCATGGTGCGTGTGCATGTGCATGTGCATGTGTGTGTGCGTGTGCATGTTCGTGTGCGTGGGCATGGTCGTTTCCATCTTTGTGTGTGTGTGTGTGTGTGCGTGTGCGTGTACGTGTGCGTGTGCATATATGTGCGTGTGCGTGTGCATGTGCGTGTGCGTGTGCATGTCCATATGCATTGGCATGTATGTTTGAGTACACGTTTGCATCCACGTGTGTGTGCGCGTGTGCGTATGTGTGGGCGTGTGTGTGTGTGTGTGTCCTTGTGTGTGTGCGTGTGCATGTGAGTGTGCATGTGTGTATGTGCATGCTTGCGTGCATCTGTGCATGCGTGTGTGTCCCTGTGCGTGGGCGT
>CM034156.1:208970342-209010342 GCA_019776745.2 Taxus chinensis | reverse complement strand
ACTTCCCAATCATCTCTTGACCATCTCTGAGGATCCACTCGATCCAGGATGACACTGTTGCACCTTGTTTTCCAATCTTAGCATATTCATTTATTTTATCCTGACTGAGAACTTCAATGGGTTCAGCGGTAGTCACAAGAGGAGCATTGCCCATTTTTTGCAATGCTTGGAGAAGATGTTTTTTCTGTTCCTTGAGTATTCTCTTCTCCTCTTTTGCTTCCTGAAGCTTTTTATAGAGAGAATCCACTACAAACAAGGATTCTCCTTGTAGGCTTTTAGATGAGGTTCCCATTGTGACTTGAGTCACTATGAAGTCTGTGGGAGACAGATCCTTCTTTTCCTTGGTGGGGTCTGGGTAAGCAATCTCCATGACTCTCTCCCCCAAAGTGCTCTTTGAAAAGTGAGTTATCGCTTTCTACTTCTTGGGTCCCTTCTTCGGGATGACGGAGAAGTCCATGGGTGCGATGGGAACCTTTCTCTTATGCTGGCCCAGATGGTCAAAAATCCAACTATGACTTATGGGAGTGAGAGTAGAGGGAATAGAAGAAGAAATGGGAGTGAAAGGGGAAGCAACTGTAGAGGCCTTAGGGAAGTATGTTGAAACACTCGGTGGTGGCATTGACAAGAAATCCAACACACTGTTGCTTGTGGGGCCTGGATTTACTATAGGAGAGGAAAAGGACATGGAAACAAAATGGATCTGCAATTGGATGAAGGCAACACTGGGCGACAGATCCGCGAGAGAGGAGAAGATGGAAGAGGTGAGAGATGGAAGGGAGGAAGGGAGAGAAAAAGACACACATCCATAGGAATAGATGCTTCAATGACAAGAGGAGGTGAAGGAATGGAAGAAGGAATACTAGGTACCTCAGTAGTTGTAGTTGTGATAACATCCTGGGTTGATGTATCCGTTGAAACCTCTATTGTTTCTTCTTCTTTACCTGGAGAAACCAGGTCAACTATTTGCTTCTTAGAAGTAGAAAGAAGGCCTTCAGGAGCTTCTTCATGTTTGCTCAATTCACCCTCCTTGTCTTTTCCTTTTCCTTTTGGCACTTGGGCTGGTCTTGGAGGTGTTCTTCCTGAAGGAGAAGTAGTGAAATCTACTATGAGGTAGGTGAGACCATTCTATTTGCACCAATGTTCGGTGCGTTGCAACGTGGGCTTAACCCTTTCCTGAATGGTTTTTGGCGCTTTGGCTCTGTCGATCTCCGCGAATGGCCAATTGTCCCCATCTGTGTCAAGGTAAACCTGATCAATTTCTTGATCAGTCTCTTGGAATTTCTTTGGGATGATGGCAATGCCATAGTGGATGATCTCCTCCAGAGCCAGCCAGGAGTGATCCTTTCGCCTGATGTCTATTTCATGTGTCAGGTTGATCCAGATGTCCTCGATCTCAGGAACATGGATGGGATCATTTTTTTTCTTTGGGAGGAAACTCCGGCAGTCGAAGGTGGGCCTTGCAGGGAAGTTTTGCTTCAATTTATCAATTCCAACTCAGCATACATCTCCCATGCTTTGGCCAGTGTAGTGCAGGTGTATCAGCCAACTGTAAGGGGGAATGGAGTTCCTCCTTTCTTTCTTTTCATGCACTTCTCATGGTACGTGATTAGTTGACTTGATAATTCCATCAGGATCAGTTTGGCCCTGCATACCTTGGCAGCTTAGTTGGTTCACCCTCGAAATTCACAGCTCTGACATATGTGAATGTGATGAATTGTGTGAACAATGCTCCTCATTTCTTTGTAGCAGCAATCACACTCGGGCTGGTCCGTCCATGTTTCATGTTCAGCCTCAGCAAGCAGATTACCTCATAGAAGAAGGCATCATTGATTTTTGAGAAATGGGAGATGCTGGCCTTGAGCTTTAGTTCTGGGTAGAACTCATATATCTTGACTTCAGGCCATACCCCATTTCAAGCCAACCCCATGAAATCCCTTGCTGATGCAGCATCGTATACAACGTAGGAATTCATGTAGAACTTCCCAGTTGTTAGATCTTGTTGAAGCTGCTGGGAGATGGTTGTTATCCAAAATGTGCCCCTGCTCATTTTTTGTGGCTAACTCCTCTCATTTTTTTCTCTCTTGTGCCTCAGTCATAATATTTTGCTTTTCAGGCACTCAAAAACTTCTGGAAATGACACCATTGGATAGAGCTCTTTCTCAGCTTTCTAGAAAGGTAAAGTTTTCCTCCTAACTCCATGTATTTTTGAAGTTATGGCTCGGCGGAGTTTTTTGGAAAAAAATTCCTCTGAAAGGCCCACAGCTAATGAGATGCTGCCATGTGGCACCTAGAGTGGTGGAGTGCAGGGAAATTTTGGAAAATTTTCCAAATGACCAAAAAGGTGCAAAAATTCGAATTTTTGCCCGCCAACCCGATTTGGCCCTGTTTTGCCCTAAAACTTCAAATGGCCATATCTTTCAATCTCGAGCTCTGGTGGAGCTCGGTTTTTCACGTTCTTTATATCAATGGAAAGCTGGTGAAACTATCTACAAGATTCGAGGGTCATTTTTGCATTTTTATAGAGTTTGGAGAGATAAAATTGAAAAACACCTCAGGCACGTGGTCATGGACAAAAATGACGTTTCAACCACCGTTTTTAATGAAGAATGGCTTGCATTCTCTCCCATCATGGCTAAAAATGTCAGGGGATGGGTCTGTAAGGATTCCCATGCTATTTTGAATGTGTTTTGGTCAATGGTTGAATCCCTTCCATGTTTTCCCGTGTTTCTCTCTCCTGGGCTCGTCCCTTGCACTGTAAAAGCCAAATTTGGCTCATTTTCAAAGGGTGGAACATTTTTTGTGTATTGCAGGTCCCCTTTCTCACGTTGGAAGTGATTTTGGTGGAATATCAAACCTTTTGTAAGAGATGCAACTTTATTTTTCCTCTCAGGTGTTGTAATGCAAGTGATTTTGATGATTAAAATAATAATACAGCCTCTGTGATTAGTTTTCATCCTCTGCCTGTGTTGTTTGGTTAATTTTTGATCCTTCATTACAATTATCAGTTTGTGCATGAGGTTCTTTGTTGCATTTTTATGGACTGTGTCAATCTACAGAAGTAAAAAATGCTCACCACTCCTTTGGTGCATCACCTATTAACATTAGTTTTAGCTTTTTTACATTCTCTATCTTTGTCTCCTTTGGAATTTATGGTAGGGTTAGGAATATAGACCTCTGCAACTTGTAAGTGATAAATCTGACCAGAGGAATTGAGGAACTAGCCTCTAAACTAAAGATTCTTTTCTCATTTTGCAATTCCCACACTTGGGGAAAGGATTCAATGTTATGCAATCACACTGGATGCTAGTATGATCAAACTAGAAATCTGATCAACATCCAGGGGGTGCTGCTGATTTGCAACAACAGTTTTGGCACACCCAGTGGGACCTTAGAGGTCTTCATCTTCATTGTAACAAAATTGATGTGCATTTGTTGCAAGTTTCTTGATTTAAAAGAGCTATAAATTACACATCTTGTGACTCCAAGCAAGAAGAATTAGCTAGTTTTAGCAGTGCAGCCCTGAAAACTCATGTGAAGAATCAACACAAGGTCAAGAGCTGGAGAGGAAGAGGTACTGTTTGAATATCTGCAGTTATCTCCAAGAATAAGGAAAAGTGGGAGGAGAATCCAAAGGTCCCCATCTCCACCAAACAAAACTCTCTCAACTCCTCCACCTGGTAGGCCTTTCATTCAATCAACAAGGGTTCTAAGGCCAATCAGAATGGCACAAAACAACCCCTATGTCAATTTCACTGGCAGCAAGCCACTTGCTCTCAATGCTCAAAATCCAATCCTAGTTGTAGCATTGAAGAACATTCCATACTTCACTGGAGAAAATCAGACCTCACCTGGTGATCATGTTAAGGATATTGCTAACATTTGTGCAATCCATGAGATCAATGAGATGTAAGTTACTGTCAAACTGCTGGCATCTTCATTCAAAGGGAAAGCTTTGCAATGGTTCAGGAGTCTTGCCTCAGGTTCTATTCAAAATTGGAATCAGCTATGTATAGCCCTCCATGAGCAGTTTGGGGAAAAGGGAGACAACTTGTCCCTTTTGGAGCAGCTGAAAACTATCAAAAGAGCTCCCAATGAGCAGCTGACTGATTTTAATTTCATATTTCAAAGGACTTGGGAGAGAATTCCAGTGGCAGTCAGGCCAACAACAGAAGGTGCTTTTCTTTATTACCTTAAAGCTTTAAATTCTAATATTTCTATGTTAATTCAGTCCATGGGAGGCACAACTATCCCCATTGCTTATAGCATTGCCATTACGAGCTGAAAATTGTTTGATTCAAGCTGGCAAGCTGGCTCCTAGGCCTCCAATGCCATTATATGCCAAGTTTAGAGAGCCCAAGTACTAGCCAAGTGCCTAATTTAGATTCTATTCCCACTCCTAGAGATCAGAATTCAAGTGAAGCTTCCACTTCATCTTCTAGTGCCTCAAATGAACTTAAAGAAGTCATGAAACAATTACAAAATCTAGGTAATGAGCCAGTTACACTCAAAAGGCAACAAGCTCAAGGTTTTAGACCTTCCTTCCAACCTCAAGCTCAGCCTAACAGGCAGCCATATCAACTGTTATCCAAAATGTGCCCCCTACTCATTTTGTGGCTAACTCCTCCCATTCTTCCCTCTCTTTTACTTCAGTCACAAAATTTTGTTTTGCAAGCACTCAAAACCTTCTGGAAATGGCACCATTGGATAGAGCTCTTTCTCAGCTTTCTAGAAAGGTAAAGTGTTCCTCCTAACTCCATGTATTTTTGAAGTTATGGCTCGGCAGAGTTTTTTGGGAAGAGTTTTTCCTGAAAGGCCCGCGGCCAATGAGATGCCGCCACATGGCACCTAGAGTGGCAGAGCACAGGGAAATTTTGGAAAATTTTCCAAATGACCAAAAAGGCGCAAAAATTTGAATTTTTTCCCACCGACCCGATTTGGCCCTATTTTGCCCTAAAACTTCAAATCACCATATCTTTCGATGCAGAGCTCGGTTTTTTGCGTTCTTTATATCAATGGAAATCTAGTAAAATTCTCTACAAGATTCTAGGGTCATTTTTACATTTTGGTGGAGTTTAGAGAGAGAAAATTGAAAAATTCCTCTGGCACGTGGTCATGGACAGAAATGACGTTTCATCCACTGTTTTTAATGAAGAATGGCTCGCATTCTCTCCTAGCATGGTTAAAAATGGTAGGGAATGGGTCTGTCAGGGCGCCCATACTATTTTGATGGCATTTTGGTCAATGGTTGAACCCCTTGCACTTTTTCCCGCGTTTCTCTCTCCTGGGGTCGTGGTTTGCAATGTAAAAGCCAGAATGAGTTCATTTTGCAAAAGGAGAGACACTTTTTAGCTCTGCAACTTCCGTTTTCTTCCTCCTTGGTAGAATTTGTGAAGAAATTTTACCTTTCCATGTAATACAACACCTTTTCTTGCCTCTAGATCAGTGTAATGTACTGTATCGGATCTAAGATGTTGATATATGTTCTGTGATTAAAATCCCTCAATCCTTTCATATATCTATCATTGCTTTCTTGATCTTTCATTACATTTTGAGTATTTGTGCATGTTTTGTGCTGTGTTTCCTTGTGGATTGTGTATTTAATGCAGCATCAGGTGTCTACAACTCCTTTGGTGCATCACCTATTAGCATTAGTTTTAGTTTATCTGCATTCTCTATATCTGTCTCCTTTGGAATTTAGGGTAGGATTAGGAGTTTAAACCTCTGTAATTGTGCAAGTAAAATAGCTGATCAGAGGAGTTGATGAACCAGCCTCTAATCTGGAGATTCCTCTTCCATTTTTGCAAGTCCCACACTTGGGAAGAGGATTCAATGTTGTGCAATCACACTAGATGCTTAGAATGATCAAACTAGAAATCTAATCAACATCCAGGGGGTCCTGCTGATTGCAACAACAATTTTGGCACGCCTGGTGGGACCTTAGAGGTCTTCCACTTTATCTTTGACAATTTGGTGTGTTCTTGTTAAAGATTCAGCCTTTTGGAGGTGTTGTTGCAAATCAGCAACACCCCTGGATGCAAATCAAGGTTCTAAATGATGTTTAGAGCATCCAGTGTGATTGCACAACATGGAAACCTCTCTCCAAGTGTGGGACTTGTGAAAATGAGAGAGGAATCTACAGAATAGAGGTTAGTTCCTCAAAATCCTCTGATTTAGATCTATATTTTGCACAACTACAGAGGTTCTAATCCTAATTCTACCCTAGATTGTAAGGAGACAGGGATAAAAATGTAAAAATAAAACTAAACTAAAGATGGTGATGCACCAAAAGGAGTGGTGAAACATTTCTTGCCATATAAATAGACACAAATTCATGAAATGCAATAAGGGAAAACATACACAAGATGATAGATGTAATTAGAGGTCTTCAAATGAAGTAAAACAATACAAATAGAGGACTGAAAGCATTCACAGAGTTTACACTATCAATTTCATGAAAAAATCTCTTGCATTCCACCATCAAAGAGGTCAAAGAAGAAGTTTTCAATGCCAAAAAGTGTTCAAACACCAGTCATACTCCTGAGCAATGTTGTTTTGTGTTGGCACCAATGCCTTAGAGGTAGATATGACATTTGGATTGTAGGGCTGAAATGGTCTATTGGCAGGAGGCCTTGTTTGATTCATATTTGCAGCTGGATTAGGTGGTCTTTGTGGTTGGTATGGCTACCTGTTAGGCTGAGCTTGGGGCTGGTAAGAAGGTCTAAAACCTTGGGCTTGTTGCCTCTTGAGAGTAACCAACTCATTGCCTAGGTTTTGTAGTTGCTTCATGACTTCTTGAAGCTCATTTGGGGCACTTGGAGATGAAGTAGAAGCTTCATTTGAACTCTGATTTCTGGGAGTGGGAGAAGGAGTCAAATTAGGTGCTTGATTGGTGTTTGGACTCTCTAAACTTGGAAACAATGACATGGGAGGTCTAGGGGCAAGTTTGCCAGCTTGGATCAAACAATTTTCAGCCCTAATGGCAATGCTATAAGCCATAGGGATAGTTATGCCTCCCATGGACTGAATCAACATAGAAATATCAAAATTTAGAGCTTTGAGATAGTATAGAAAAGCACCTTCTGCTGTTGGCCTGACTGCCACTGGAATTCTCTCCCAAGTCTTTTGAAATCTGAAGTTGAAATCGGTCAGCTGCTCATTGGGAGCTCTCTTGATGGTTGTCAGCTGCTCCAAAAGAGACAAGTTGTCTCCCTTCTCTCCAAATTGCTCATGAAGTGCTATACACAGATGATTCTAATTTTTGATTGAACCAGCTCCAAGGCTTCTAAACCATTGCAATGCTTTCCCCTTGAATGAAGATGCCAGCAACTTGACAGCCACTTACATCTCATTGATTTCATGAATTGCACAAAGGTTGGAAATGTCTTTAACATGATCACCTGGAGTAGTCTAATTATCTCCAGTGAAGTATGGAATGTTCTTCAAGGCTGCAATTGGAATTGGATGTTGTGCATTGAGAGCAAGTGGACTGCTGCCAGTGAAATTGACATAGGGGTTGTTTTGTGCCATTCTAATTGGCCTTAGAACCCTTGTTGATTGAATGAAAGGCCTACCAGGTGGAGGAGTTGAGAGAGTTCTGTTTGGTGGAGATGGAGACCTTTGGATTCTCTTCCCACTTTGCCTTACTCTTAGAGATAACTGCAGGTATGCAAACAACACTTCTTCTTCTCCAACTCTTCACCTTGTAGTGATTCTTCTCGTGAGTTTTCAAGCTTGCACTGCTGAAACCAATTGATTCTTCCCCTTAGAGTCGTCAGATGTGAAAATTATAGCTCTTTTCAAGCAAGAAAATTGCAGCAAATGCACATCAAACTTTGCTGCAATAAAAATGAGACCTCTAATGTCCCACCGGGCGTGCCAAAACTGTTGTTGCAAATCAGCAGCACCCCTGGATGCAAATCAAGGTTCTAAATGATGTTTAGAGCATCCAGTGTGATTGCACAACATGGAAACCTCTCTCCAAGTGCGGGACTTGTGAAAATGAGAGAGGAATCTCCAGAATAGAGGCTGGTTCCTCAAAATCCTCTGATTTAGATCTATATTTTTCACAACTATGGAGGTTCTAATCCTAATTCTACCCTAGATTGCAAGGAGACAGGGATAAAAATACAAAAATGAAACTAAACTAAAGATGGTGATGCACGAAAAGGAGTGGTGAAACATTTCTTGCCATATAAATAGACACAAATTCATGAAATGCAACAACGGAAAACATACACAAGCTGATAGATGTAATTAGAGGTCTTCAAATGAAGTAAAATAATACAAACAAAGGACTGAAAGCATTCACAGAGTTTACACTGTCAATTTCATGAAAAATCTCTTGCATTCCACCATCAAAGAGGTATAAACCTGTTACAAACTGTGAAAAAGGTCTGATTCTTACAACTATCACTTGCTAGAGGTGAAAGAAGAAGTTTTCAATGCCAAAAAGTGTTCAAACACCAGTCATACTCCTGAGCAATGTTGTTTTGTGTTGGCACCAATGCCTTAGAGGTAGATATGGCATTTGGATTGTAGGGCTGAAATGGTCTATTGGCAGGAGGCCTTGTTTGATTCATATTTGCAGCTGGATTAGGTGGTCTTTGTGGTTGGTATGGCTGCCTGTTAGGCTGAGCTTGGGGCTGGTAAGAAGGTCTAAAACCTTGGGCTTGTTGCCTCTTGAGAGTAACCATCTCATTGCCTAGGTTTTGCAGTTGCTTCATGACTTCTTGAAGCTCATTTGGGGCACTTGGAGATGAAGTAGAAGCTTCATTTGAACTCTTATTTCTGGGAGTGGGAGAAAGAGTCAAATTAGGTGCTTGATTGGTGTTTGGACTCTCTAAACTTGGAAACAATAGCATGGGAGGTCTAGGGGCAAGTTTGCCAGCTTGGATCAAACAATTTTCAAATTTTCCCTAATGGCAATGCTATAAGCCATAGGGATAGTTATGCCTCCCATGGACTAAATCAACATAGAAATATCAGAATTTAGAGCTTTGAGATAGTAGAGAAAAGAACCTTCTGCTGTTGGACTGACTACCACTAGAATTCTCTCCCAAGTCTTTTGAAATCTGAAGTTGAAATCGGTCAGCTACTCATTGGGAGCTCTCTTGATGGTTGTCAGCTGCTCCAAAAGAGACAAGTTGTCTCCCTTCTCTCCAAATTGCTCATGAAGTGCTATACACAGCTGATTCTAATTTGTGATTGAACCAGCTCCAAGGCTTCTAAACCATTGCAATGCTTTCCCCTTGAATGAAGATGCCAGCAACTTGACAGCCACTTGCATCTCATTGATTTCATGAATTGCACAAAGGTTGGAAATGTCTTTAACATGATCACCTGGAGTAGTCTAATTCTCTCCAGTGAAGTATGGAATGTTCTTCAAGGCTGCAATTGGAATTGGATGTTGTGCATTGAGAGCAAGTGGGCTGCTGCCAGTGGAATTGACATAGGGGCTGTTTTGTGCCATTCTAATTGGCCTTAGAACCCTTGTTGATTGAATGAAAGGCCTACCAGGTGGAGGAGTTGAGAGAGTTCTATTTGGTGGAAATGGAGACATTTGGATTCTCCTCCCACTTTGCCTTACTCTTGGAGATAACTGTAAGTATTCAAACATCACTTCTTCTTCTCCAACTCTTGACCTTGTAGTGATTCTTCTCATGAGTTTTCAGGCTTGCACTGCTGAAACCAATTGATTCTTCCCCTTGGAGTCGTCAGATGTGGAAATTATAGCTCTTTTCAAGCAAGAAAATTGCAGCAAATGCACATCAACTTTGCTGCAATAAAAATGAGACCTCTAATGTCCCACCG
This sequence comes from Taxus chinensis, assembly GCA_019776745.2. Taxonomy (NCBI): domain Eukaryota; kingdom Viridiplantae; phylum Streptophyta; class Pinopsida; order Cupressales; family Taxaceae; genus Taxus; species Taxus chinensis. Next base: position 209,000,532 of record CM034156.1, on the reverse strand, counting down.
GGCATGCCAAAAATGTTGTTACAAATCAGTAACACCCCTGGATGCAAATCAAGGTTCTAAATGATGTTTAGAGCATCCAGTGTGATTGCACAACATGGAAACCTCTCTCCAAGTGCGGGACTTGTGAAAATGAGAGAGGAATCTCTAGAATAGAGGCTGGTTCATCAAACTCCTCTGATTTAGATCTATATTTTCCACAACTACAGAGGTTCTAATCCTAATTCTACCCTAGATTGCAAGGAGACATGGATAAAAATGCAAAAATGATACTAAACTAAAGATGGTGATGCACCAAAAGGAGTGCTGAAACATTTCTTGCCATATAAATAGACACAAATTCATGAAATGCAACAACGGAAAACATACACAAGATGATAGATGTAATTAGATGTCTTGAAATGAAGTAAAACAATACAAACAGAGGACTGAAAGCATTCACAAAGTTTACACTGTCAATTTCATGAAAAAATCTCTTGCATTCCACCATCAAAGAGGTATAAACCTATTACAAACTATGAAAAAGTTTGATTCTTACAACTATCACTTACTGGATGTGAAAGAAGAAGTTTTCAATGCCAAAAAGTGTTCAAACTCCAATCATACTCCTGACCAATGTTGTTTTGTGTTGGCACCAATGCCTTAGAGGCAGATATGGAATTTGGATTGTAGGGCTGAAATGGTCTATTGGCAGGAGGCCTTGTTTGATTCATATTTGTAGCTAGATTAGGTGGTCTTTGTGGTTGGTATGGCTACCTGTTAGGCTGAGCTTGGGGCTGGTAAGAAGGTCTAAAACCTTGGGCTTGTTGCCTCTTGAGAGTAACCAGCTCATTGCCTAGGTTTTGTTGTTGCTTCATGACTTCTTGAAGCTCATTTGGGGCACTTGGAGATGAAGTAGAAGCTTCATTTGAACTCTGATTTCTGGGAGTGGGAGAAGGAGTCAAATTAGGTGCTTGATTGGTGTTTGGACTCTCTAAACTTGGAAACAATGGCATGGGAGGTCTAGGGGCATGTTTTCCAGCTTGGATCAAACAATTTTCAGCCCTAATGGCAATGCTATAAACCATAGGGATAGTTATGCCTCCCATGGACTGAATCAACATAGAAATATCAAAATTTAGAGCTTTGAGATAGTAGGGAAAAGCACCTTCTGCTGTTCGCCTGACTGCCACTAGAATTCTCTCCCAAGTCTTTTGAAATCTGAAGTTGAAATCGGTCAGCTGCTCATTGGGAGCTCTCTTGATGGTTGTCAGCTGCTCCAAAAGAGACAAGTTGTCTCCCTTCTCTCCAAATTACTCATGAAGTGCTATACACAGTTTATTCTAATTTGTGATTGAACTAGCTCCAAGGCTTCTAAACCATTGCAATGCTTTCCCCTTGAATGAAGATGCCAACAACTTGACAGCCACTTGCATCTCATTGATTTCATGAATTACACAAAGGTTGGAAATGTCTTTAACATGATCACCTGGAGTAGTCTAATTCTCTCCAGTGAAGTATGGAATGTTCTTCAAGGCTGCAATTGGAATTGGATGTTATGCATTGAGAGCAAGTGGGATGCTGCCAGTGAAATCGACATAGGGGTTGTTGTGTGCCATTCTAATTGCCTTAGAACCCTTGTCGATTGAATGAAAGGCCTACCAGGTGGAGGAGTTGAGAGAGTTCTATTTGGTGGAGATGGAGACCTTTGGATTCTCCTCCGACCTTGCCTTACTCTTGGAGATAACTGCATGTATTCAAACAGCACTTCTTCTTCTCCAACTCTTCACCTTGTAGTGATTCTTCTCATGAGTTTTTCAGGCTTGCATTGCTGAAACCAATTGATTCTTCCCCTTGGAGTCGTCAGATGTGCAAATTATAGCTCTTTTCAAGCAAGAAAATTGCAGCAAATGCACATCAACTTTGCTGTAATAAAAATGAGACCTCTAATGTCCCACCGGGCGTGCCAAAACTGTTGTTGCAAATTAGCAGCACCCCTGGATGTAAATCAAGGTTCTAAATGATGTTTAGAGCATCCAATGTGATTGCACAACATGGAAACCTCTCTCCAAGTGCGGGACTTGTGAAAATGAGAGAGGAATCTCCAGAATAGAGGTTGGTTCCTCAAACTCCTCTGATTTAGATCTATATTTTGTAAAACTACAGAGGTTCTAATCATAATTCTACCCTAGATTGCAAGGAGACAAGGATAAAAATGCAAAAATGAAACTAAAGTAAAGATGGTGATGCACCGAAAGGAGTGGTGAAACATTTCTTGCCATATAAATAGACACAAATTCATGAAATGCAACAATGGAAAACATACACAAGCTGATAGATGTAATTAGAGGTCTTGAAATGAAGAAAAACAATACAAATAGAGGACTAAAAGCATTCAAAGAGTTTACACTGTCAATTTCATGAAAAAATCACTTACATTCCACCATCAAAGAGGTATAAACCTGTTACAAACTGTGAAAAGGTCTGATTCTTACAACTATCACTTGCTGGAGGTGAAAGAAGAAGTTTTCAATGCCAAAAAGTGTTCAAACACCAGTCATACTCCTAAGAAATGTTGTTTTGTGTTGGCACCAATGCCTTAGAGGCAAATATGGCATTTGGATTGTAGGGCTGAAATGGTCTATTGGCAGGAGGCCTTGTTTGATTCATATTTACAGCTGGATTAGGTGGTCTTTGTGGTTGGTATGGCTACCTGTTAGGCTGAGCTTGGGGCTGGTAAGAAGGTCTAAAACCTTGGGCTTTTTGCCTCTTGAGATTAACTAGCTCATTGCCTAGGTTTTGCAGTTGCTTCATGACTTCTTGAAGCTCATTTGGGGCACTTGGAGATGAAGTAGAAGCTTCATTTGAACTCTGATTTATGGGAGTGAGAGGAGTCAAATTAGTTGCTTGATTGGTGTTTGGACTCTCTAAACTTGGAAACAATGGCATGGGAGGTCTAGGGGCAAGTTTTCCAGCTTGGATCAAACAATTTTCAGCCCTAATGGCAATGCTATAAGCCATAGGGATAGTTATGCCTCCCATGGACTGAATCAACATAGAAATATCAGAATTTAGAGCTTTGAGACAGTAGAGAAAAGCACCTTCTGTTGTTGGCCTGACTGCCACTAGAATTGTCTCCCAAGTCTTTTGAAATTTGAAGTTGAAATCGGCCAGCTGTTCATTGGGAGCTCTCTTGATGGTTGTCAGTTGCTCCAAAAGAGACAAGTTGTCTCCCTTCTCTCCAAATTACTCATGAAGTGTTATACACAATTGATTCTAATTTGTGATTGAACCAGCTCCAAGGCTTCTAAACCATTGCAATGCTTTCCCCTTGAATGAAGATGCCTGCAACTTGACAGCCACTTTCATCTCATTGATTTCATGAATTACACAAAGGTTGGAAATGTCTTTAACATGATCACATGGAGTAGTCTAATTCTCTCCAGTGAAGTATGGAATGTTCTTCAAGGCTGCAATTGGAATTGGATGTTGTGCATTGAGAACAAGTGGGCTGCTGCCAGTGAAATTGACATAGGGGTTGTTTTGTGCCATTCTAATTGGCCTTAGAACCCTTGTTGATTGAATGAAAGGACTACCAGGTGGAGGAGTTGAGAGAGTTCTATTTGGTGGAGATGGAGACCTTTGGATTCTCCTCCCAATTTTCCTTACTCTTGGAGATAACTGCAGGTATTCAAACAGCACTTCTTCTTCTCCAACTCTTGACCTTGTAGTGATTCTTCTCATGAGTTTTCAGGCTTGCACTGCTGAAACCAATTGATTCTTCCCCTTGGAGTCGTCAGATGTGAAAATTATAGCTCTTTTCAAGCAAGAAAATTGCAGCAAATGCACATCAACTTTGCTGCAATAAAAATGAGACCTCTAATGTCCCACCGGGCGTGCCAAAACTGTTGTTGCAAATCAGCAGCACCCCTGGATGCAAATCAAGGTTCTAAATGATGTTTAGAGCATCCATTGTGATTGCACAACATGGAAACCTCTCTCCAAGTGTGGGACTTGTGAAAATGAGAGAGGAATCTCCAGAATAGAGGCTGGTTCCTCAAACTCCTCTGATTTAGATCTATATTTTGCACAACTACAGAGGTTCTAATCCTAATTCTACACTAGATTGCAAGGAGAGAGGGATAAAAATGCAAGAATGAAACTAAACTAAAGATGGTGATGCACCAAAAGGAGTGGTGAAACATTTCTTGCCATATAAATAGACACAAATTCATGAAATGCAACAACGGAAAACATACACAAGCTGATAGATGTAATTAGATGTCTTGACATGAATTAAAACAATACAAACAGAGGACTGAAAGCATTCACAGATTTTACACTGTCAATTTCATGAAAAAATCTCATGCATTACACCATCGAAGAGGTATAAACCTGTTACAAACTGTGAAAAGGTCTGATTCTTACAACTATCACTTGCTGGAGGTTAAAGAAGAAGTTTTCATTGCCAAAAAGTGTTCAAACACCAGTCATACTCCTGAGAAATGTTGTTTTGTGTTGGCACCAATGCCCTAGAGGCAGATATGGCATTTGGATTGTAGGGCTGAAATAGTCTATTGGCAGGAGGCCTTGTTTGATTCATATTTGCAGCTGGATTAGTTGGTCTTTGTGGTTGGTATGGCTACCTGTTAGGCTCAGCTTGGGGCTGGTAAGAAGGTCTAAAACCTTGGGGTTTTTTCCTCTTGAGATTAACCAGCTCATTTCCTAGGTTTTGCAGTTGCTGCATGACTTCTTGAAGCTCATTTGGGGCACTTGGAGATGAAGTAGAAGATTCATTTGAACTCTGATTTCTGGGAGTGGGGGAAGGAGTCAAATTAGGTGCTTGATTGGTGTTTGGAATCTCTAAACTTGGAAACAATGGCATGGGAGGTCTAGGGGCAAGTTTGCCAGCTTGGATCAAACAATTTTCAGCCCTAATGGCAATGCTATAAGCCATAGGGATAGTTATGCCTCCAATGGACTGAATCAAGATAGAAATATCTGAATTTAGAGCTTTGAGATAGTAGAGAAAAGCACCTTCTGCTGTTGGCCTGACTGCCACTGGAATTCTCTCCCAAGTCTTTTGAAATCTGAAGTTGAAATCGGTCAGCTGCTCATTGGGAGCTCTCTTGATGGTTGTCAGCTGCTCCAAAAGAGACAAGTTGTCTCCCTTCTCTCCAAATTACTCATGAAGTGCTATACACAGCTGATTGTAATTTGTGATTGAACCAGCTCCAAGGCTTCTAAACCATTGCAATGCTTTCCCCTTGAATGAAGATGCGAGTAACTTGACAGCCACTTGCATCTCATTGATTTCATGAATTGCACAAAGGTTGGAAATGTCTTTAACATGATCACCTGGAGTAGTCTAATTTTCTCTAGTGAAGTATGGAATGTTCTTCAAGGCTGCAATAGGAATTGGATGTTGTGCATTGAGAGCAAGTGGGCTGCTACCTGTGAAATTGACATAGGGGTTGTTTTGTGCCATTCTAATTGGTCTTAGAACCCTTGTTGATTGAATGAAAGGCCTACCAGGTGGAGGAGTTGAGAGAGTTCTGTTTGGTGGAGATGGAGACCTTTGAATTCTTCTCCCTCTTTGCCTTACTCTTGGAGATAATGCAGGTATTCAAACAGAAGTTCTTCTTCTCCAACTCTTGACCTTGTGTGATTCTTCTCATGAGTTTTTAGGCTTGCACTGCTAAAACCAGTTGATTCTTCCCCTTGGAGTCGTCAGATATGCAAATAATAGCTCTTTTCAAGCAAGAAAATTGCAGCAAATGCACATCAAATTTTCTGCAATAAAAATAAAGACCTCTAAGGTCCCACCGGGCATGCCAAAACTGTTGTTGCAAATCAGCAGCACCCCTGGATGCAAATCAGGTTCTAAGTTGATGTTTAGAGCATCCAGTGTGATTGCACAACATGGAAACCTCTCTCCAAGTGTGGGACTTGTGAAAATGAGAGAGGAATCTCTAGATTAGAGGCTGGTTCCTCAAACTCCTCTGATTTAGATCTATATTTTACACAACTACAGAGGTTCTAATCCTAATCCTACCTAAATTGCAAGGAGACAGGGATAGAAAAGCAAAAATGAAACTAACTAAAGATGGTGATGCACCAAAAGGAATGGTGAAACATTTCTTGCCATGTAAATAGACACAAATTCATGAAATGCAACAATGGAAAACATACACAAGCTGATAGATGTAATTAGAGGTCTTGAAATGAAGTAAAACAATACAAACAGAGGACTGAAAGCATTCACAGAGTTTACACTATCAATTTCATGTAAAATCTCTTGCATTCCACCATCAAAGAGGTATAAACCTGTTACAAACTGTGAAAAGGTTTGATTCTTACAACTATCACTTGCTGGAGGTGAAAGAAGAAGTTTTCAATGCCAAAAAGTGTTCAAAGAAATGAGCCAAATTTGGCTTTTGAGTAATTGCATGGTGTTGGCACGAATGCCTTAGAGGACAGATATGTACATTTGGATTGGGAGCCCAAATTCTATTACTACAGGAGGCCTTGACTTGATTCATATTTGCATTGGATTATCAGTCTTTGTGGTTGGATATGGCTACCTGGAGGCTGAGCATGGGGCTGGTAAGAAAGTCTAAAACCTTACCCTGGCTTGTTGACTCAACTTGAGATTAACCACCTCATTGCCTAGGTTTTAAATTTTCATGGTTCTTGAAGCTCATTTGGGGCACTTGGAGATGAAGTACAAGCTTCATTTGAACTCTAGATTTCCGTTGAGTGGGAGAAGAAGTGCAAATTAGGTGCTTGATTGAAAGTTTGGACTCTCTAAACTTAGGAAACAATGGCATGGGAGGTCTAGGGGCTAGTTTTCCAAATCTTGGATCAAACAATTTTCCACCTAATGGCAATGCTATAAGTGCATAGGGATAGTTATGCCTCCCATGGACTGAATCAACATAGAAATTTCAGAATTTAGGCTTTGAGATAGTAAAGAAAAGCCCTTTGACTTTTGGCCTGACTGCCACTTGGAATTGTCTCCCAAGTCCTTTGAAATTTGAAATTTCCGGTTTTCAGCGCTCATTGGGAGCTCTTTTGATACGCCATGTCAAGCACTGCTCCAAAAGAGACAAGTTGTCTCCCTTTTCCCAAATTGCTCATGAGCAGGGCTATTCCCTTTGAAGCTGATTCAATTTTTATAATAAACCTGAGGCCCAGACTTCTGAACCAATTGCAAAGCTTTCCCCTTTGAATGAAGATGCCAGCAGTTTGACAGCCACTTGCATCTCATTGATTTCATGGATTGCACAGGACAGTTAGCAATATCCTTAACATGATCACCTGGTGAGGTTTAATTTTCTTGGTGAAGACTTTTGTCAAATGTTCTTCAAGTCTTTCGCAGCTCCGATGGAAATTGGATTTTGTGCATTGAGAGCAAGTGGGCTCCTGTGTCAAATTGACATAGGGGTTGTTTTGTGCCCTTCTAAACCCTTAGAACCCTTGTTGAAATTGAATGAAAGGCCTACCAGGTGGAGGAAATTGAGAGAGTCCTGTTTGGTGGAGATGGAGACCTTTGGATTGATCCTCCCACTTTGCTTGGGATTCTTGGAGATAACTGTCAGATTTTCAAACAACTGGCCGATTCCTCTGCGTACTCTTGACCTTGTGTTGATTCTTCTCATGAGTTTTCAGGTTGCACTACCAGAAACCAAGCTGATTCTTCCCCTTGGAGTCTCAGATGTGCAATTTATAGCTTTTGTCCCAAAGAAAATTGCAGCATATGCCATCAACTTTGCCTGGGAATAAAATTCTTCGATGAGACCCGAAATGTCCCACCTTGTGCCAAAACTGTTGTTGCAAATCAGCAGCACCCCTGGATGCAAATCAGTCCTGGATTCCTAAATTGAAACTTTCAGGCAATTGTGATTTCACAACATTGAAACCTCTCTCCAAGTGCTGGGACTTGTAAAATGAGAGAGGAATCTCCAAATTAGAGGCTGGTTCCTCAAACTCCTCTGATTTAGCCAATATTTACAACTTTTAGGTTCCTTGAATCCTAATTCTACTTAAATTGCAAGGAGACACAGAGATAAAAATGCAAAAATGAAACTAAACTAATAGGGGGTGATTTTGCACCAAAAGGAGTGGTGAACACTTATTGTGCATATAAATCTGCCACTAAAAGTTACATGTAAATGCAACCAACTGGGCAATGGAACATACACAAGCTGATAAGATGTAATTAGAGGTCTTGAAATGAAGCAATTCAACAATACAAACAGAGGACTGAAAATTGCATCATAGAGTTTGCACTGTCAAGGACTGTCAAAATCTCTTGCATTTGCACCATCAAAGAGGTATAAACCTGTTACAAATGAAAAAGGTCTAATACTTACAACAATCACTTGTTGAAGGTGAAAGAAGAAGTTTTCAATGCCAAAAAAGTGTTCAACCTCAAATTTAGCAAATCTGGCTTTTATTTGCATGGGTCGAGCCCAGGAGAGAGAAAACATGTAATTGGTTACTGGAATCTGCATTCCCCATTCAATGAAGATGTACACTTGATTAAAATAGATTAAGTGGTCTTTGTACAAACCCATGCCCTGCACTTTTTTTGGCATGCTTGGGGCTGGACTCCAGAAGGCATCTAAAACCTTGGGCTTGTTGAAATGACATCCTTCTGGCCATTTCCAGGTTGCCACATGCCTTTCAACACTCATGACTTCTTGAAGATCATATTGGGCCTTCCTGGATATGAAAGTAGAAGATCAATTTGCACTGATCCTTTTCCATTGGAGTGGGAGAAGGAGTGAAAATCTGAGCTCCTGGATCAAAAGATTGGTCTTGGACTCTCAAACTTAGGGCAAAAATGGCATGCTCGGATCTATGGGCAATTTTCTAGCTTGGAACAAACTAATTGCTTCAAGATTTTCATTATGGCAATGCATCTGAGCCATAGGGCATAGTTTGGCCATCCCAGGATTTAATTGATTTTAGGAGCCATAACTTTTAGTATGCTGTTGAGTTAGTAGGAAAATGCACCTTAAACTGAAAGCTGATTTAAATTCTGTAAAATAGTGCTTTTGAAATCTGAATGTAATCTCAGCTAAAAAATGGGACTGAGGCACAAGAGAGGGTAAGAATTGTTGACAAGGTTGTTCAGCTTCAAAAAATTACCTCCTTGTTTCCTAACACTCAAATTTTCATGAAGTTCATTAACTTTGGATTCATATGATTGAAATACATATAGCTCCAATCTTACAAATCAAATTGCAATTAGCTTTCCCAAACTTGAATGAAGATGCCAGTAAACCTTGAGCAGAAAAATATCCCTCATTGTGTTCAATTTCAGAAAGGTTGGAAATTTAACATTCACTACCAGTAGTCTAATTCTCTGTAAAGTAGTCTGATTTTCTGTGAAATGAGGAATTTGATTCAACATTATTACTTCTAATTGGATGTGGTTGCATTGAGATCAAGTTTCTTCTGGGGCCTGAAATTGACATTGGGGTTGTTTCACACCATTCTTAATTGGCCTTAGAACCCTACTTGATTGAAGAAATCCCAGGTCTAACCATTTTTAGAGAGTTCTTTTGGTGGAGTTCTTGAGACCTGTCCAAGGATAAACCTCCTCTTTACCTTACATGGTTGATAGCCTCATTCTAACTACATTCAAGCTTCTTATTCAAATAGCAGCTTGCTTCTATTCTCCAACTCTTGATGCACTTTGTAGGATGATTCAGCCCTTCAGGAACGTTCCAGAACAACTCTCAAAGCTTAGTTATGGATCTTAAAAGCTTGAAACCAGAGGTCCAAATTTATAGGCTCTTTTCATGCAAGAAAATCACAAATGCTTTCAACTTTGCTCAATAAGTGCTTCTTGGACTCTAGCCTTTGTTCCACATGCACCAAAACTCTCCTGTTGTTGCAAATCAGCAGCACCCCTGGATGCAAATCAAGGTTCTAAATTGATGTTTAGAGCATCCAGTGTGATTGCACAACATGGAAACCTCTCTCCAAGTGTGGGACTTGTGAAAATGAGAGAGGAATCTCCAGATTAGAGGTTGGTTCCTCAAACTCCTCTGATTTAGATCTATATTTTGCACAACTACAGAGGTTCTAATCCTAATTCTACCCTAGATTGCAAGGAGACAGGGATAAAAATGCAAAAATGAAACTAAACTAAAGATGGTGATGCACCAAAAGGAGTGGTGAAACATTTCTTGCCATATAAATAGACACAAATTCATGAAATGCAACAAGGGAAAACATACACAAGCTGATAGATGTAATTAGAGGTCTTAAAATGAAGTAAAACAATACAAACAGAGGACTGAAAGCATTCACAGAGTTTGCACTGTCAATTTCCATGAAAAAATCTCTTGCATTCCACCATCAAAGAGGTATAAACCTGTTACAAACTATGAAAAAGGTCTGATTCTTACAACTATCACTTGCTGGAGGTGAAAGAAGAAGTTTTCAATGCCAAAAAGTGTTCAACCCTCAAGAAATGAGCCAAATCTGGCTTTTACAATGCATGGGTCGAGCCCAGGAGAGAGAAAACGTAAAAAACATGGGAGCCCATTCCTCATTGATGGAAAATGCATTAAAACAGCATGGAGGACCTTACAAACCCATACCCTGTCATTTTTGACCATGCTGGAGAAGAATGCGACCCATTTTGTATTAAATTTGGTTGTTGAAATGTCATTTCTGGCCATGGACACGTACCAGAACCGTTTTTGAATTTTCTCTCTCCAAACTGAACCAAAATTAGAAATTGACCATGAAATCATGTAGATAATTTTAACATCTTTCCAATGATATAAAGAACGTGAAAATCTGAGCTCTGGATCAAAAGATATGATCGTTTGAAGATTTAGGGCAAAAACGGCCCAAAAACGGATCGGCGGGAAAAAATTTCAAATTTTACCTCTTTTTTGTCTTTGGAAAAAATTTCAAAAATTCCCCATGCTCTGCTGGTCGAATGCCACGTGGCAAGCTCTGATTCATTCTGGAATTCTCTCTCCTTCACCTCCCATGGGTTTTCCTTTGAAATTTTGACATTTTTAGACTTTGGAAAAAATTTCATTTTTCCCATGCGCCCTGCCCGGCCGGGACACGTGTCGGCTTTTAAATGGCTGACAAGGGGCGCGGGCCCTTCTTTCACTTTTTAGTTTTGGCCGAAAACTTTTGCAAAATTTTCAAAAACCACCCCGAGCTCCGAATCTACCTTCCCCTTAGGACACGTGTCCTAATTTTACTCGGGGCTCTCCCATTCCATTCTTCCACTTTGGAAAATTTGGCAAATACTTAAATTTTCCATTTCTTCCCCACACCACGAATGCCCTGCGCAAATTTTTTCATTCCGCCCCCCCCACGTGGCCCATTCTCACTGGGTGCGGGCTTGTGACACGTGTCACAACCTGATTGGTCCGTGGGCCCCGCGGGAAAAAATTTCCATTTGAACCTTCGACCAAAATACTTGGAAAAAATTCAAATTTGCCTCCGACCCCCGAACTCCTCTGCCACGTGGCAGCTTCCTATTGGCTGCGGGCCTCAAATGGGAAAATTTTCCACAAAAACTCCGCCGAGCCATAACTTGAAAAATATAAGGAGTTAGGAGGCAAACTTTACCTTTCTGGAAAGCTGAGAGAGAGCTCTATCTGATGGTGCCATTTCCAGAAAGCCTTGAGTGCCTGAAAATAAAAAAAATGTAGACTGAGGCACAAGAGAGGCAAGAACACAAGGAGTTAGCCACAAAAATGAGCTGGGGCACCATTTTGGATAACAATTTTGGCGACTCAGAGGGGTCATCTGCCTGCTAGATGAAAATACCAGTTGCCTGAAGCAGTCCATTGGGCATGGAGTCATCAAATATTCTATTTAGAACCTCAACTAACTTAGAATGTGCAAGGAGGAAGATGGAATATCACCTGATGGAAGCAAGGACTGCAAAACATCTCCATGGACAGCAAGCTGTGCCAAAGCACTTAGGGAAAACAAAACTAACCTACAGCAAAACAATGTGCACAAGCACTTGGAGGAATGAAAATCTAATCTAATATTTACAAGGTGGTAAATTTCCCTCTAGAAGCAACACTTGAGATAGATTCCATTGACTGGAATCTGCAGTTCTTCACCATCCAATGAGGCCAATTGGAAAGCATTGTTGTTCTTGCACTTCGTGACCATGTATGGGCCACTCCAAATGGCATCAAATTTTGAATGCCTTCCCAGTTTTGCTCTATCCACATCCCATTTCAACACTAGATCTCCAACCTGAAAAGATCTATCCTTGGCCTTCCTATCAAAGGTCTTTTTGATCAAAGCTTGGTCCTTTTCCATTGCTTGGGATGCCTGATTTCTGACCTCCTGCAGCTCCATCAACTCTGCATATCTCACCTCCATGGGCTCAAACTCTAGCAACTCTAATTGCTTCATGAGTTCCAATGTTGGCAACTCAAGTGACATGGGCAAGATTGCCTCTCTTCCATAGACAAGTTTGAATGGAGAGTTACCTGTGGATCTCTTGGGAGTTATCCTATCAGCCCATAAGGCTGATTTCAGTTTGGTATGCCAAGACCTCTGATTCTCATCAAGAGTCCTCCTAATGATCCTCAACAAGTTCTTGTTTGTAGACTCGGCCTGGCCATTACCTTGAGGGTAATAGTTTGATGAAGTGCTTAGGTAGATCCCGTTCTTGACAGCCCACTCAGTCACCTTGGATCCAATGAATGCCAATGCATTATCTGAGATTATTGTAGCAGGTATACCAAATCTGGTTGCTATCCCCTCATAAAAGTCTAAGATGCTGGACTCATTTGCTTCTTTGAGTGCTACTGCTTCAGTCCATTTGGTGAAGTAGTCCGTGGCTGTCAAAATCCATTTGTGCCCTTGACTTGAATTGGGATTAATGACTCCAATGAAGTCCAAACCCCATTGCATGAATGGCTGGTCAACTGAGATTGGATGCAATGGAAGGGCAGCAAGTCTCTCTTTTCCTGTGAAGAATGCACAATTCTTACACCTCTTAATCCATGCATAGCAATCACTGAAAATTTTAGGCCAATAATAACCAGCCTTCATGATTTTTAGAGCTGTCACTCTTGGTGCAAAATGACCACCAGCTGGTCCACCATGGAACTCTTCCAACACCCTATGAATCTGATTTGTGCTAATGCATCTCAGCAGCACTCCATTCACATCTTTCTTGAACAAAACTCCATCAACAATGGCATATGGGACAGCCTGCAATCTGAAGTGTCTTCTTTGGGTCTTGTTCATCTCCAGAGGGCATAGGCCTGTGCTTAGGAAGTGTATTATACCTTGGGTCCAGCAAGGAGTGGGGGCAGCATTGTCTTCTTCTTGATTGCCACTTGGCTCATGGCTGTCTTGAACTGTCAAAACAACCTCTTCTTCATTGCATACTTCTTTTTGCTTCCCCAAAACCAGCTGCTCACACAATCCTTTCCCTCTTACCAGCTTGGTGATCTTGATCTCAATGTCATACTCCATGACACGGGTGATCCAACCTGCCCTTTTCTCATTCAAATCTTTGTTGAGGAGGAAGTCCTTAACCCCAGCATGTGAGACCAGCAACTGGACCTTGTTGTTTGAGACTAAATGCTTGAATTTCTTCAAGCTTCTGATTACTGCCAGCACATGCTTCTCAATAAAAGAGTACCTCACCTCATAGTCATCTAGGCTCTGGCTGAAGAAGGCAATTGGCTGCTCATCATTATCCTTGTTCTGCTGTACCAAAATGGCAGAAATAGTGTCATTACCTCCAAATGCATAGAGGATGAAATCCTTGGAGAAGTCCGGGTTGATGAGAGTTGGTGCTTGAGAGATGGCTTCTTTGATTGCTTCAAAACTCTCCTTGCCTTCTGCTGTCCACTTGAAAGCCATGCTCTTCTTTAACATTTTGGTGATGGGCTTGACAAGGGCTGCAAAATCTGGGACAAACCTCCGAACAAAGTTTATCCTCCCCAAGAAACTCTGAAGGGCTTTCTTGTGGCTTGGCAATGGTAGTGCTCTTATGGCTTCAACCCTCTCTGGATCAATTGCTAATCCTTCTTTGGAGACAATATGGCCAAGGAGCTTTCCTTCATGTGCAAGAAAGATACACTTCTTAGGATTCAAAGACACTCCAAATTTCCTACACCTCATGAAAACTTGTCTCAAATGAGAGAGGTGGTCTGCTGCATTTTTGGAAAAAACAGTGATATCATCAAGGTAAATCAGCACCACGTTGTTAATCAAACCTTTGAACGCCATGTCCATTGCTCTTTGGAAGGTAGCACCAGCGTTGGACAGCCCAAATGGCATCTTCCTATATGCAAAAGTCCCCCATTTGGTTGTAAAGGCTATCTTGAACTGGTCTTCTTCCTTCACCATAATCTGATTGTAGCCAGAGTAGCCATCAAGTAGTGAAAACCTCTCGGAGCCAGCCACAACTTGCAAGATTTGCTCCATGGAAGGGAGTGGGTAATGGTCCTTGAGAGATGCTCTATTTAAGTCTCTGAAATCAACACACAATCTGATCTCTCCACTCTTCTTTCTGACTGGAACCAAGTTGGCAACCCAACTAGAATGCTTGATTGGGAATATGATTCTTGACTCAATCAGCTTGTCCAATTCTTTCCTCATGAGAGGCTCCATGTGTGGATTGACTGGTCTTTGTTTCTACCTGACAGGCTTAGTATTTGGATCCAATTCAATGGTATGCTGAGCTAAGTTGGGATTGAAACCTTTCAAATCTTCATAGCTCCAAGCAAACACATCAGGGAACTCTTGGCACAGCTGTATGAACTCATACCTTTCTTGCTCAGTTGTCATCTTTCCAATTTGCAATGGTTTGTTCTCTTCCACCAAGATGGATACTGAATCCTCTCTCTTGACCTGAATGTTTGCTTTCTCTTTCCTAAACTGATCATTGGGATTAAAAATGGACTCCAAAGTGATAAGTCCCTTGGGCAGCTTGTTAGTTCTCAGCTGTACCACTTGGTCACCATACTGCTGTTCCAGTTTTTCTTGATTCTTAGCTGAGAACTCAGCTTCTTCTTGCAAGAAATGGATGATTTGCTGGTCATTCTCAAATACTTGCCAACTGACATTGTTATCCGGCACTGAAGGCCTCACAATCACGTGGATGTTTGGCTATACCTTGTCTTTTTGAATGCTTTCCACAATGTCAAAGGCTGCCCCTACTGCTGCAAGCCTGTCAGCAGCTTGATTCTCTTTCCTAGGAATGGATTTGATGCCAAAACCCTCAAAATCTTCCATGAGGTCCCATACCTTGTTCTTGTAGCACTTGAGTAGATCATTCTTGGCAGCATGCTGTCCCTTGACCTGATTTACAATCAATTCACTGTCACCAAAGACTTGCAAGTTCTTTATTTTCTTCTTGATTGCCCAATGCATCCCTTGCACCAAGGCTTCATATTCAGCAGTGTTATTGGAGCATGCAAACTGAAATCTAAAAGCTGAATAGTACTTTACTCCTTGAGGTGAAACAAGCATAGCTCCACCTCCTGCACCTTGTCTACTCCTTGATCCATCAAAAAATAGTTGCCATACCTCATTGTCATCCTTGTGGTTTGGCTTGGTGATGCTAGGAATAGGCTGATTTTCTTCATGTATACAATAGACCCCTAGCTCAGATTCTTCTACTTCTTGATAAGGATCAAAAGCATGTACCTTTTTTTCCCATTCATCAAGAGTTAGATCCGGGATGCTCCCAACCTTGGTGTCAGCTTCATCAGTGCTTGGGTGATCTTCTTGATCAAATGCTGAACAATTGGCATTAATCTGACTTGGAGTGTAAGGCTCAATGTGGAAGTTTGCAATAGGTTCAGACCTGACTTGTAGCCTTGGTTCCATACCTCATTCTGAATAGCATGTGTGACCAATCAGCAGACAAATATCCCCCAATCTTGGCTGTGAAGTCCCTTGACAAGCAAATGGCAAAGAGTGGTGGAAGGTCTATGACTGATACATCTTGTAAAACAACAACATTTGGACATGCATGCAAGGTAAGACTCAAGTTTTTAATCACTCCAACTGTTGCTACTGCTGTCCCATCTAGCTGCACTACCCCTTTGGATATTGTTTCATACTGGAGCCCTAGCTGATCAGCTATTTGTTTAGGCATTACTGAGCTACTTGCCCCGGAGTCTATCATGCAATTGTGCACTAGCTGATTTCCAATGATTAATGAAACATAGAAAGGAGGGGGCTTCAACATTTTACCTTGCTGTCCTCCATGATTCCCCTCAGTGTCGGGACGGGTTTTCCTTGAAAGTGAAAGACTTTTTGAAGCTTTTCTATGCAAAAAAAGTGTTCCCATTTGAAGAAATGAGCCAAATCTGGCTTTTACAATGCATGGGTCGAGCCCAGGAGAGAGAAAACATGTAAAAAAACATGGGAGCCCATTCCTCATTGACCAAAATGCATTAAAAATTAGCATGGAGTGACCTTAAAATCCACACTCCTCGACATTTTTGACCATGCTGGAGAAGAATGCGACCCATTTTTCATTAAAATTGGTTATTGAAACGTCAGTTCTATCCATTGGCGTGTACTGGAAGAGTTTTTTGATTTTATCACTCCAAACTGAACCAAAATTCAAAATTGACCATGGAATCTTGTAGATAATTTCACCATCTTTCCATTTATATAAAGAACGTGAAAATTTGAGCTCTGGATCGAAAGATCCACGAACGCCCTGGCTTCGCCACCCTTTGAAGCTTTAGGGCAAAAATAGGCCCCAAAACGGATCGACGGGAAAAAAAATTCAAATTTTACCCTCTTTTTTGCATTGATGGAATTTTTTTTCAAAAATCCCCATGCTCCGCCACTTGGATGCCATGTGGCATGATGTGATTGGCTGTGAGCTCATCCTTGAAATTTTTCTTACAGGCCCTTCCTTAGAAATTTCTTGCCACTTGGACACACTGCACTACTTTATTGGCTCGAGCCAAAATTCAAAAAAATTCCTGTGCAAAACACTTAGCAAAATTTTTCACTTTGCCTCCCTTGCTGACACGTGTCACGTCCTGATTGGCTGCAGGATTCCAAGGGGAAAATTTCCCAAAAGAACTCCACCGAGCCATAACTTGAAAAATATGAGGAGTTAGGAGGAAAACTTTACCTTTCTGGAAAGTTGAGAGAGAGCTCTATCCAATGGTGCCATTTCCAGAAAGATTTGAGTGCCTGAAAACAAAAAAATGGAGACTGAGGCACAAGAGAGGCAAGAACACAAGGAGTTAGCCACAAAAATGAGCAGGGGCACATTTTGGATAATAATTTTGGCAACTCAGAGGGGTCATCTGCCTGTTAGATGAAAATACCAGTTGCCTGAAGCAGTCCATTGGGCATGGAGTCATCAAATTTTCTATTTGGAACCCCAAATGACTTAGAATGTTGCAAGGAGGAAGATGGAATATCACCTGATGGAAGCAAGGACTACAAAACATCTCTAGGGACAACAAGTTGTGCTAAAGCACTTAGGGAAAGCAAAACTAACCTACAGCAAAACAATGTGCACAAGCACTTGAAGGAATGAAAATCTAATCTAATATTTACAAGGTGGAGAATTTTCCTTCTAGAAGCAATGCTTGAGATAGATTCCATTGACTGGAATCTGCAGTTCTTCACCATCCAATGAGGCCAATTGGAAAGCATTATTGTTCTTGCACTTCGTGACCATGTATGGGCCACTCCAAATGGCATCAAATTTTGAATGCCTTCCCAGTTTTGCTCTATCCACATCCCATTTCAACACTAGATCTCCAACCTGGAAAGATCTACTCTTGGCCTTCCTGTCAAAGGTCTTCTTGATCAAAGCTTGATCCTTCTCCATTGCTTGGGATGCCTGATCTCTGATCTCTTGAGGCTGCATCAACTCTGCATATCTCACCTCCATGGGCTCAAACTCTAACAACTCCAACTGTTTCATGAGTTCCAATGTTGGCAACTCAAGTGACATGGGCAAGATTGCTTCTCTTCCATAGACAAGCCTGAATGGAGAGTTACCTGTGGATCTCTTGGGAGTTATCCTATTAGCCCATAAGGCTGATTTCAGTTTGGTATGCCAAGACCTCTGATTCTCATCAAGAGTTCCTCCTAATGATCCTCAACAAGTTCTTGTTTGTAGACTCAGCCTGGCCATTACCTTGAGGGTAATAGTTTGATGAAGTACTTAGGTAAATCCCATTCTTGACAGCCCACTCAGTCACCTTGGATCCAATGAATGCCAATGCATTATCTGACATTATTGTAGCAGGTATGCCAAATCTCTGACATTATTGTAGCAGGTATGCCAAATCTGGTTACTATGCCCTCATAGAAGTCTAAGATGCTAGACTCATTTACCTCTTTGAGCGCTACTGCTTCAGTCCACTTGGTGAAGTAGTCTGTGGCTATCAAAATCCATTTGTGCCCTTGGCTTGAATTGGGATTAATGGCTCCAATGAAGTCCAAACCCCATTGCATGAATGGCTGGTCAACTGAGATTGGATGCAATGGAAGGGCAAGCAAGTCTCTCTTTTCCTGTGAAGAATGCACAATTCTTACACCTCTTGATCCATGCAAAGCAATCACTAAAAATCTTGGGCCAATAATAACCAGCCTTCATAATTTTTAGAGCTATCACTCTCAGTGTAAAATGACCACCAGCTGGTCCACCATGGAACTCTTCCAACACCCTATGAATCTGATTTGTGCTAATGCATCTCAGCAGTACTCCATTCACATCTTTCTTGAACAAAACTACATCAACAATGGCATATGGGACAGCCTGCAATCTGAAGTATCTTTTTTGGGTTTTGTTCATCTTTGGAGGGCATAGCCCGATGCTTAGGAAGTGCATTATACCTTGGGTCCAGCAAGGAGTGGGGACAACATTATTTTCTTCTTGAGTGCCACTTGGCTCATGGCTGTCTCGAACTGTCAAAATAGCCTCTTCTTCATTGCATACTTCTTTTTGCTTACCCAAAATCAACTGCTCACATAATCCTTTTCCTCTTACCAGCTTGGTGACCTTGATCTCAATGTCATACTCCATGACACGAGTGATCCAACCTGCCCTTTTCTCATTCAAATCTTTGTTGAGGAGGAAGTCTTTAACCCCAGCATGAGAGACCAGCAACTGGACCTTGTTGTTTGAGACTAAATGCTTGAATTTCTTCAAGCTTCTGATTACTGCAAGTACATGCTTCTCAATAAAAGAATACCTCATCTCATAGTCATATAGGCTCTGGCTGAAGAAAGCAATTGTCTACTCATCATTTTCCTTGTTCTGTTGTACCAAAATGGCATAAATAGTATCATTACCTCCAAATGCATAGAGGATGAAATCCTTGGAGAAGTCCGGGTTGATGAGGGTTGGTGCTTGAGAGATGGCTTCTTTGATTGCTTTAAAACTCTCCTTGCCTTCTGCTGTCCACTTGAAAGCCATGCTTTTCTTTAACATTTTGGTGATAGGTTTGACAGTGGCTGTAAAATCTGGGACAAACCTTCGAACAAATTTTATCCTCCCCAAGAAACTCTGAAGGGCTTTCTTGTGGCTTGGCAATGGTAGTGCTCTTATGGCTTCAACCCTCTCTGGATCAATTGTAGCCTGAGTAGTCATCAAGTAATGAAAACCTCTAGGAGCCAGGCACAACTTGCAAGATTTGCTCCATGGAAGGGAGTGGGTAATGGTCCTTGAGAGATGCTCTATTCAAGTCTCTGAAATCAAGACACAATATGATCTCTCCACTCTTCTTTCTGACTGGAACCAAGTTGGCAACCCAACTAGAATGCTTGATTGGGAATATGATCCTTGACTCAATCATCTTGTTCAATTCTTTCCTCATGAGAAGCTCCATATGTGGATTGATTGGTCTTTGTTTCTGCCTGACAGGCTTAGTATTTGGATCCAATTCAATGGTATGCTGAGCTAAGTTGGGATTGAAACCTTTCAAGTCTTCATAGCTCCAAGCAAACACATCAGGGAACTCTTGACAGAGCTGCATGAACTCATACTTTTCTTGTTCAGATGTCATCTTTCCAATTTGTAATGGTCTGTTCTCTTCCACCAAGATGGATACTAAATCCTCTCTCTTGACCTAAATGTTTGCTTTCTCCTTCCTAAACTAATCATTGTGATTAAAAATGGACTCCAAAGTGATAAGTCCCTTGGGCAGCTTGTTAGTTCTCAGCTGTACCACTTGGTCACCATACTGTTGTTCCAATTTTTCCTGATTTTTAGCTGAGAACTCAACTTCTTCTTGTAAGAAATGGATGATTTGCTGGTCATTCTCAAACACTTGCCAACTTACATTGTTATCCGGCACTGAAGGCCTCACAATCACATGGATTTTTGGCTATACCTTGTCCTTTTGAATGCTTTCCATAATATCAAAGGTTACCCCAACTGCTGCAAGCCTGTCAATAGCTTGGTTTTCTTTTCTAGGAATAGATTTTATGTTAAAGCCCTCAAAATCTTCAATGAGGTCCCACACCCTGTTCTTGTAGCACTTGAGTAGATTATTCTTGACAGCATGGTGCCCCTTAACTTGGTTTACAATCAATTCACTGTCACCAAATACTTGCAAGTTCTTTATTCCTCTCTTTATTACCTAATGCATCCCTTGCACCAAGGCTTCATATTCAGCAGTGTTATTGGAGCATGCAATCTAAAATCTAAAAGCTGAATAGTACTTTACTCCTTGAGGTGAAATAAGCATAGCTCCACCTCCTGCACCTTGTCTACTCCTTGATCCATCAAAAAATAGCTTCCATACCTCATTTTCATCCTTGTGGTTTGGCTTGGTGATGCTAGGAATGGGATTATCTTCTTGATGTATGCAATAGACCCCTAGCTCAGATTCTTCTACTTCTTGATAAGGATCAAAATCATGCACCTTGTTTGCCCATTCAACAAGAGTTAGATCTGGGGTGCTTCTAACCTTGGTGTCAGCTTCATCAATGCTTGGGTGATCTTCTTGATCAAATGCCGAATAGTTGGCATTGATCTGACTTGGAGTGTAGGGCTCAGTGTGGAAGTTTGTAATAGGTTCAAACCTGATTGTAGCTTTGGTTCCATACGTCATTCTGAACAGCATGTGTGACCAATTAGCAGACAAATATCTTCCAATCTTGGCTATGAAATCTCTTGACAAACATAGGGCAAAGAGTGGTGGAAGGTCTATAACTAATACATCTTGTAAAATAACAACATTTGAACATGCATGCAAGGTAAGACTCAAGTTTCTAATCACCCCAACTATTGTTACTGCTGTCCCATCCAACTGCACTACCCCTTTGGATATGGTTTCATATTGAAGTCCTAGCTGATCAGCTATTTGCTTGGGCATCACTGAGCTACTTGCCGTAGAATCAATCATGTAATTGTGCACCAATTGGTTTCCAATGATTAATGAGACATAAAAAGGAGGGGGCTTCAACATTTTACCTTGCTGTCCTCCATGATTCCCTTCAAGCTGGGCAGCATTTGTGAGCACCTTCTCTTGCATTTGGACTTTCTGATTCGAAGTTGGCCAGTCCTTCATGGCAACTTGTAGCAAATCTCTCTAGCTTGGGATAGATAGGGATTCCCACATTGATATATTTACTTTTGTCTTCTTCATCTGATCAATGATACTAAATGGTGATGAAGGATCTCTTTGTAGTCCCTTGGTTTGCATATTCATCCCTTACATGTGGGCAGCAACAACTGGTAGTTGAGTTGGTCTATGAGTTGTTCTTAGCTACTCTTGTGTATTTACAATTGGATTTTGTTTGCCAACCATTTGTGGAGCCATAAAAGGTTGTGGATTGGTTAGAGCTAATGGTTGTTCTTCACCCAAATTCCTTCTTTTTGACCTTGTGTTGGCTGCAACACCTTGAGAGACTGTTTGATTTATGCCACAAAAATCCTCTGCCCGCCAGTTCACAAGTGTGGTGTCATTTGGAGCTGATTGTTGCTGGAATGTTTCTTGTTGGAGGTTGTTTCCTTGACTGCCCTCACCCTCCACACCAGTAGTTGTCACCATTAATGCTTGATTCAAAGCACCGTTGAAGCACATAGATTGGTTGTGAGGTTCATTGCATGGAAAACACCAATCATACTCCTGAGCAATGTTGTTTTGTGTTGGCACCAATGCCTTAGAGGTAGATATAGCATTTGGATTATAGGGCTGAAATGGTTTGTTGGCAGGAGGCCTTGCTTGATTTAGATTTGTAGCTAGATTGGGTGGTCTATGAGGTTGATATGGTTGCCTGTTAGGCTGAGCTTGAGGCGGAAGAAAGGTCTAAAACTTTGGGCTTGTTGCATGTTGAGAGTAACCAGCTCATTACCTAAATTTTGCAATTGCTTCATGACTTCTTGAAGCTCATTTGGGGCACTTGGAGATGAAGTAGAAGCTTCATTTGAACTCTGATTTCTAGGAGTGGGAGAAGGAGCCAAATTAGGTGCTTGATTAGTGTTTGGGTTCTCTAAACTTGGAAACAATGGCATGGGAGGTCTAGGGGCTAGTTTGCCAGCTTGGATCAATCAATTTTCAGCCCTAATGGCAATGCTATAAGCCATAGGGATAGTTATGCCTCCCATGGACTGAATCAACATAGAAATATCAGAATTTAGAGCTTTGAGATAGTAAAGAAAAGCACCTTCTATTGTTGGCCTGACTGCCACTGGAATTCTCTCCCAAGTCCTTTGAAATCTGAAATTAAAATCAGTCAGCTACTCATTGGGAGCTCTTTATATAGTTGTCAGCTGCTCCAAAAGGGACAAGTTGTCTCCCTTTTCCCCAAATTGCTCATGGAGGGCTATACATAGCTGATTCCAATTTTGAATAGAACCTGAGGCAAGACTCCTAAACCATTGCAAAGCTTTCCCTTTGAATGAAGATGCCAGCAATTTGACAGCAACTTGCATCTCATTGATCTCATGGATGGCACAAATGTTAGCAATATCCTTAACATGATCACCAGGTGAGGTCTGATTTTCTCCAGTGAATTATGGAATGTTCTTCAATGCTGCAACTGGGATTGGATTTTGTGCATTGAGAGAAAGTGGGCTGCTGCTAGTGAAATTGACATAGGGGTTGTTTTGTGTCATTCTAATTGGTCTTAGAACCCTTGTTGATTGAATGAAAGGCCTACCAGGTGGAGGAGTTGAGAGAGTTCTATTTGGTGGAGATGGAGACCTTTGGATTCTCCTCCCACTTTACCTTACTCTTGGAGATAACTGCAAATATTCAAACAACGCCTCTTATTCTCCAGCTCTTGACCTTGTAGTGATTCTTCTCATGAGTTTTCAGGTCTACACTACTAAAACCAGCTGATTCTTCCCCTTGGAGTCGCCAGATGTGTAATTTATAGCTCTTTTGAAGCAAGAAAATTGCAGCAGATGCACATAAAATTTGCTGTGATAAAAATGAGACCTCTAAGGTCCCACCAGGCGTGCCAAAACTATTGTTACAAATCAGCAGCACCCATGGATGCAAATCAAGGTTCTAAGTTGATGTTTAGGGCATCCAGTGTGATTGCACAACATTGAAACCTCTCTCCAAGTGTTGGACTTGCAAGATGAGAGAGGAATCTCCATATTAGAGGTTGGTTCCTCAAACTCCTCTGATTAGATCTATTATTTACACAACTGCAGAGGTTCAAATCCTAATTTTATCTTAATTTGCAAGGAGACAGGGATAAGAAATGTAAAAATTAAAACTAAACTGATAAGGGTGATACACCACAGGAGTGGTGAGCACTTCTTGCTCATGCAAATTGACACAAATCAAAAATTATAACATAAAACATCATGCATAGGTTGATAAGCTGTAAACAAGGGTTTGAAATGAAGCAAACAACACATACAAAGGACTGAAAGCATTCACAGAGCCTGCATTGTGATTTTCAACATCAAAATCCTTGTATTTCAACACCAAAGAGGCAAAAAAACCTGTTACAATCCCTGGAAGGTCTGATACTTGCCAAAATCACTTGTTGAAAGTGAAAACAGAAGCTTGCTGTGCAAAAAAAGTGTTCCCCTTTGAAAAATGAGCCAAATCTAGCTTTTACAGTGCATGGGTCAAACCCAGGAGAGAGAAAACGTGAAAAAACGTGGGAGCCATTCCTCATTCACCAAAATGCATTAAAAATAGCATGGGTGACCTGACAGACCCATCCCCTGACATTTTTTGACCATGCTGGAGAAGAATGCGACCCATTTTTGTAACATCCCCATTTTAAGATACTAGAACAAGAGAATTTTTATTTTTTTTTAATAACGTTCTCTGTTATGAATTATATAATTCAAACACACGTTCAAGTTTTAATAATTGTTCTCCTCCCAAACAACACAGTTTGGAACACACAATTTCCTTTTAAAACTAATGTTCCCTGTTCACATATTTACAATATGGAACACACATTCAATGCCATTCAATATTATAACAGATTCTATATGCTGCTGTAAATGACTCAAAGAACTGCCAATCTCCCATTTTCATGGCTTGGAGTTTTAACGATCCTTCATTTCATGACTCGGCAACAACCAATCCTTTATGTTCGTTCATGCATAGTATATTATATATACAAGTTCTCTTAACCGTTACCAGTTATCGAAGTGATCCATTTAAGAATCCTATCTGAATATCTGTTACTGATATTCATCTGACATCCTGCATCTTAAATTAAGTGATTAGGACAACGCAACCAGCACTTGCGATACTTTGGCCAAATATTTTCACATGCTTTGCATGATCATATTCCTGGATGCGATACACATCAATGGAATACGTCCTTCACTTCACTTCACCTATTATCTAGAATGGTCTTTCCTGGTTCCTACCAGTCCTTTCAAATTAAGGTCAGATTTAAACTTCCAATTTCCAACTAGCAATATGAATGAGTATAGGAAGGCACTCCTGGTAACTAAAGATACGCAGACATACGATGTCATTCCCCATGACTCCGTGTGTCTAGTTATCTTTATTCCTCCAAAGTCACTCCGTATACGTGATCATACTCCTATCCCCAGCCAAGAAATTCACATTCAGCCTATGTATTCTTGATGTTTTAATTCGGGAGGGCATTGTAATATGTCAACTATAACATTGTGTCATCATGAAGTCCCCATCTTCATGAAGACACCTTGCTGTAGCTGGCATATGTCAATGTCCTACGGAATCCTCCCATCAAGAGTACACATCCTACTCAAGTGATTTGGATATGATCTTAATATTTAAGATCAACTTTCAGCAACCATGTTGATCCTTTATCCTCGTTCCAGTTACAGTTGTACATAGCTAAGAGAGACTAAATCCATCTTCTAGCTTGCTTTACATCTTCTCCTTCTTACCGAAGGGTTGCGTTTTTTCCTACTTGGTTCTCTTCTTAATCGTTGGATTAAGCAGCCCGTTATCGACAGACGTGATAAGTTTAACCTATTAAACTTATCCAAGATTTTTACAACTGTAACTAAATTCAGAATTCCAGCTTATTAAACGTCATCTAAACAAGGTCTAATTTCCAATAAATGTATTCATTTATTCCCCTTAACCTTACATAGCTAAGGTCCATTAGCTATGGATATATTTATCCCATATCTTTTCTTTCTGAATTTAACATATGAGGTTATTAATGGATTTCGGAAATGAAGTTCAGTTACTCCTGAGTTAATTGATATTCCTTAACTTCCAAGCTAATCCTAAATACCTATCAGGTATGGAATCATATTCTTCCTAATCCTTTTTAATGTCAATTAAAAATTCATCTTTACCCAAGTATGAACTAATTGCACATTTCAACTTAAAAGTTGCATTTAGGTAAGAATAGATATCAATTCCTTTTTAACATCCATCCAAGGACAATTAAATAAATCCAAATCAAGAAATAACATTTTATTTCCAATTTAATCAACAATATCAAACTGATATAGTTATTAAAATATCACACTTGTATTCATCAATCCATTTCATAATCCATACATTTTCCAATCCAACTGACTGGACTTTGTTTATATAAAACATCGTTACAACTCATAGATAGAAGAATGTACTTTCTTCTTTTCACAATTCCTCGTAGAGGAATAACGACTAAAAAATACAATTCATCTTCTGATAATCAAAAGAAGCATCAGAAAATAGCCATGTCTTCGTTCTAATCAATTTCCATCTGCAAAATCACTTGCACGAGTCAGTTCAATGAACTGAGCATATTAAGCACTTGTCATTAAAATGAGGTGCTTTAATTAACTGTCTCAATAAAAGAACCCTGCTTTTATGAAACGACAGTAAGAACATCAATCAAAAATCAAGCATCAAAAGAAGGGACAACATAACAACTGAACCATCAAAATACCATCCCAATCAGCCAAAGAATTGCTGTCCTATTTGTCCACAAAACCGTTACAAGTTCCAAATTACAATATTTGTAAAGTTTAGGAATACAAGTAGCATACTGCTGATATAACTTAATTGTTATTCTTTCTATTCCTTTCACTAGTAATAAATGCAAAGGGTAAAACTAACTGAAACATAACCAATTACTTTCCTTTCAGTTCATGCAACACATTTGATTCCAAGCAATCACGCACAGATGAGAAAGCAAACAACAATGCATATAGTTGCTCATACCCAAGCGATACAAAATTCGTTCTTCACGATTACAGATTTCCAACTGTATGAAAGAAGAAAAGATCATTTTTCCAAGTTATCCATCCACATTCCTATTTCTTTCCTCATGACTGTCCTAAAAACTGAATCCAAACGAGACACAATTCAAGATAACAGTTCAGAGTGAAACTTACAAAATCCATTCGGAATTCACTTTCCAGCAGCAAGAATAATTTCATTCATAATCAGCTTTAAATGAAAACAAGGAAGAATTTATCGTCCTTATCAATAATTCATTTAAACCAGGCTCATATGAATACCCAAAAATAGGTTAATACAGCATCATATTTATCATAGAACAAATAGTATAAGAATGCATACTATGTACTTACTGTACTAGAAGAATCCATATTTCTTTCACTGTATTTTTAACCAAATAACAGTTATACAATCACGAGATCAATTATTCACATGACTTTCTATTTCCATGAACGCATACAGTTCAAAATACAATTTACTCATTGTTGTTACCTACAGCAAGACCAATCATAGAGCACAGTAAGGCTTCCAATGCTATTTCCAGAATTCAAACAGCAAAAAGAGAAAATTTCATTCCTTTAACCTTTCACTAAGAAAACAATCATTTTCTTTAGACTCAACAAGAATTGTTCAGGCCGATTCCATTTCTTCTAAATGATGGTGCCAAGATCAGAAGACCACATGAAACAATTAAATATTTCATTTGTACAGAAAGCATAGCACTCAGAAAAAAATCTAAATACCGCTGTCACTTCCAACAATCTGAACTTATAAGGTTCAATAAACCCAGTTACTATTTCTTTCGAAATCTAAAACAACAGAGAAAGGAAGAACTAGTTTCCCTATAATTTCAGTAAGAAACCATCATTTTCTCAGAATGAAATAAAACACCCAAATCGAGCTCACTGCCAACAAACATTTCTTCCCGAAATCCATTTTTCAAGTTCATGATAATATGCAGAACTTCCAAATGCAATAATCAGTTATCATTACCTCTATCAAAGTAAACCCGTATAGGGTGTTAAATGCATAAGTCTAGTACAGTCAAGACAACCCACACAGCAAGACAACATTTCCATGCATTTATTCTTTTGCACAACAATCCAAAGCTAAGTCGTATTCACAAAGACAGTCTGAACTAGAAGATCAAACAGCATCAATAAAACACAACAAATCATCTAACCCCCACAGCAAGAATCAACATAATTCATTTAATGCACAGAAATTCAAGCCAAGCTCGTTTTCACAACTTCTGTCTGAACTATAAGATCAAGTCGTTTCCATAAAACACAACAAAATCAACCTTTCATCCCAGCAAGAAAGAATGTAATCATTTATAAGTTCAGAAGAAAAATAATTTCTTTTCTAGCTCCCACGAATACCCAAATTGTATTCGTCCATTTATATAAAAGAAGAAGCACAAAAATAATTACATTACTATCATTTCCCTCTAATCGAGCTCGTAATTCTCAGATAAAAATCTAATGCCAATTCCTTTAAAATCCAAAAATGCTATTTCCTTCTAATCCCGAAACAGCAGAAGGAAAGGAAAAGTCTTATTTCCTTTAAGAAAAATTTTAGTATAGAAACGACATCAAGCAACTCGTACATCCTGTACAATTTTATCACAAAAGTTCATATAACAAAAGAACAATTACACAACAATGAAAACAACCCACACTACCTGCACCGTTCTTATATAGCATTTAATCACAGAAAAACCCATTTCGAATTCCCAAATACTGTCAACAACCAACACAACAAGTTCTTATTCCAACTCAATTCATGCAAAGACAAATCAAATCACAATAGCAAGAAAACGATTTCACCTATATCATTTCAAACAATGACAACAAGAATCAACTAACCCAAATCATCTCAACATGACAACAATCAGATAAACCAAAAACCCAAGAGCAGGGTTGTTTTAATGAGACGCTTAAACAAAGCAAGTGTTTTAAAGAGAAGGGCTTAACATGCCTGCAATTTCTTTTCCAAAACTTGAAGAAAACCGCGTCTACCGAAGGTATTTCCTTCCACGGCGACAGCACGAGCTTCCAAACAATCCTTTCCTCTTCAGGCTCAGCAACAGCCTCCAAATTTCCAAAGAACAGTGATAAAACCCAAATGAAACTGGTTCGACAGAACCAAGCAAAAACCAAATGCAGAGCAACTTCTCAAAATCCGAATCAACACAATAAACAATCAACATTTCCTCCATACACTTTCCAAGGCGGACTGGTCACAAAGACCAAAAAAATTAAATGCATTAAAGGCTCAGCCTTTTCCTATTTTCTCACGCCACCGCCGACTTGGGTTGGCGAACTCCCAAGTTCAAATTTTGCATGTAAAACCAAATTTAGTGCATGACCAAAGCTACCTCCATCTTTCTCCCTGTTCCCGCCAAACTGGCACTGTCCACATAAGGACTCACATTAACTGCCATTAATTCCCTTTCATCCTTATCCTCTTCCCCCAAGGGTCTGCGCATCCCCTTCTATGTTAGGATTAGTTTAGGATTCATATTAGTGTTCGACCTAGGTCATAGCCTAGTCTTTAGGTTAATAGAACTTAAGTTTATTTCCACCCTTTTTTTTTTTATATAATTTAAAAATCCACTTAGGATAGTAGTTTAGGATGTAAGGTAGAGCTTAGGATTAGATTAGGATCTAATTCCCTCTAACACCTAACACTAACCACCTTCAATCCTGTCAAGTCTTCTCGACTGACTTCTAATTCCAACACTGTGCAGGACATTTCATCCTTTGTTAACATGCCTGAGCCTTTGTTAGCATTCTATCCTTTGTTAGCATTCCTCACCTTACGGGGTCTCACGTTACGACAGTGTATGGTTCGTGAATCGAACCCATTTCCGTTGGCATCTACGTGCCAACTGTTCATACCTGTAATCAGGTGCTGCACATTTATATTAACCTTCAATTCAGTTCATGAGTAAATCGACAAAGCGATTACAAGAAGGCCACAACATAAAGAGTTCAGCAAGCATACGACAATTTTTCGTCACATCAGTAACATACAGGCAACAATAACTGCTGTCCCATGCAAATAAATTACAGCATGCAAGAATCCAGATTTTGCAACACATTCCCTTAAGATCAAAATATATATTAACATGCTTGCCTTCATTTCAGCAGATACAACAGTATGAAAAATAATCACCAAGATAACTTACAAAATCAGGGTGTTACAATTTTGCATTAAAATTGGTTGTTGAAACGCCAGTTCTATCCATGGGCGCGTACAGACAGCATTTTTTTTTATGCACACACTAAACGTGCACGCACACACACAATTGACACACACGCACATCTTGCAGACGCAATTTCACAAGCACACGCACGCATACCCACACACGTGACGCTACACACTGCACACATAGATACGGCACATTTGCAGATTTACACAAATAGGCACGCACACACGGGACGCGGGAAGACAAATTTCAAATTTTGCACCCATTTTTGCATATGGACGCACACCCAACGCGCTACACCTACCTGGATGCCACGCACATGATGTGACACGCACACCCTTGCACCTTATGGACGCACACGTAGACACGCACA